>JANLJB010029546.1:0-15962 GCA_026212285.1 Bursera cuneata
AACTCTAGAAACCTTTACATACCAGAATAGTTTTCCCCTTGTAAGACATATACACACAGGATCGACCCACTTCATTACCGGCTCCTAAAGGCGTTATAGTAAGCTGATCCCCTTCTCTCTTAACCGGAGGATCCCTCCTTTTCAAAGATGGTGGTTGCCCCATTGAATCCATTTTTTACTTCAAAAATAACAATAATAAATAAATAATGCTCAAAACATGCTGCAATATAAGTTCAATGAGATTTCATTCCAGCTGCCAACCAACAAACCCACCAGCACCGAAATTAAGTGCAGAAAAATGCAAAACTTTACCCATCAACAAAAGAAGAAAAAAAAAACCTAATGGAGATAACACTAAATACCCACTTCAAATTTGATAGAACATATCAAAATCTCCAAGAAATTATAACACAATCGAAATCCAATCTTGAATTTTTGATAAAAGAAGTGAAAACCCAGTAAAACTAAATATCAGAAAAAATTTCGTAAAGCCAGTAATGCGACAGTATTTTAAGTCGAAAACCATTAAACAAAGTGAGAAAGAGAGGAAATTTACTTACAGTGAGAGATTACTGATGAAGCACTGCACCGAGAAGAACAGAGAGTGCTAACATCCTATCTTCAATTGGTTTGGTTTACCGCCTGCGTTACAGCTCCGTATCAGAGCATGAATTGGATTTGGGCCGGTCGTATGGAAGCCCACGACCCATTTAAAAATGTACCAGAAATTATTTAAATAGAAAATGTTTCGTTTGAGAGTTTAAAAAATTACAATTTTTTGTATTTTGATGTCACTCTAAAATTAAATAAAAATAAATATTAATTTAATTCTTGTGATACAAAAATAAAAAAATCTCAAAGATAATCTTTGTTTCGAAAACCATCGACCATCGGAACTAGGGGTGTTCACGGGTCGGGTTTTTTCGAGTATGGGTCAACCAGACCCCACCCAAAAATAATCGAGTGAGAAAAAACCAACCAGCACATCACCCGCTCCAAATAAATAACTGATTCGGTCTGTTGGACTGGTCAGCTGGTAACCCGTCGGTTTGGGTCGAGTTTAATAAAATATTTATATTAGATAATAAATATAAACTTTTGCAAAAACCATGTAACGTAAGACATAGCCTAGCGGTAAGGGTTGTAAGATAAGGTTGTGGAGGGCAAGGGTTAGAAACTGACCCATGCAAATCAGGGTTGTAAGATAAGGTTGTGGAGGGCAAGGGTTAGAAACTGACCCATGCAAATCATTATTTTCAGAATTGTTTAATACTATATTAAATATAATATTTTACATAAAATTTACAAAATCGTACTTGGCTTAGTGATAAAGGTGACAAGTGCTAATGTGAGCAGCGTTCGAATCCCAAGAGTGCATATATTTTTCAAATATCATTCGGGTCAGGTCGAGTTGAGTTTCGGGTTTGTGTGGCTTCACCCGCTTATCCACTCGACCTGACGAGTTTTCAAAAAATATACCCGATTTCAGGTTGGATATCAGGCCAACCCGACCAAAACCGGTTAACTATACAGTATTATGGCATGAAAATAACTATTTTATGATAGTGTTGGGTTAGATGGATCACCAATTTGAATAATAGTTGGTTATCGTTTTTATAAATGAGAAAATATGAATTTTGGAATCATTATTATCACAATTTTTCTTGCAAAAAACTAACAAAAATGATAGATAATTGGATAAATACAATTTAAATAGTTAAAATACATTTATTTCCTTTTTCAGATGAATTGATTATACATGTCAAATTAATTCTTAACATTATAATATTAGTTTTATTTAATAATTCGAAAGTTATTCTATAATTCAAATTAAAAAAATGAATAAAACATAATCATTTATAGTATTATAATATTATAAAAAAATCTGTTTTTGGTAGCCGTGATTAAATTTAATGTTCAAGGTTATGAAAAAAATGAGAAAAAAATTTGTGCCATCAATTTAGATTTTTTATATTGATGGCACAAAATCTCTAAAATATGAACCTCTAAAAAAATTGACGGAGCTATACGAACTCTAAAATATGTATTCACACCCTTTTTTTTAAGTACAATCAATGTTAGATTTTTTAAATTTTGATTTTTTAGAATATTAAAAATTTATCTCAGATAGATGAAACAATTTTTAAAACTAATATATAAAATCAATAAAAATTAATAGATTAATATTGATTACCAAAAAATACAATAAAAAGATAATTTTTTTTTATTAAAATTGATGAAATAAGTAATACAAAAAATATTTTATTGATAAATCATATACTTCGCCACAAATTTTTGTTTTAACAGTAATGTTGTATTAAATACAATAATAAATTGGTTTTATAGAATTATTTTTAAACTCTTCTTCATTTTGAAGAAAAAATTAATAATTTTAATTTAAAATAGTAAGTGTATTTAAAAAATTGGCAGAGAGAGCATTTTAAGAAGTTGATATAGCTCCACTCTTACCTTATAGGCTTATATATCATCATTTAGGTGTAAAGATCAAGCTATTTGCACTAAAAAAAATGATTTTCATTCGTACCCACTATTTTAAATACAACCAACTATTAAAATTTGATAAATTGGACTTTATTAATCCCATATTCATGATTCCAAAAATAATGCTAATATAAATTTATTATATTAACCCTTAATTAAAAAAAATGCTCTATGAAATTTAAAAAATAAAAATAAATTTCATAACCTTATGAGAGATATTTACTATACATATTTAAAAAAAAAATATCTTCTCAACTTCTTAACAAAAGTATTTTATTGTAATGTTAACAAAAGTAAAATTAAAAATTCAATTTAAAACTTAAAGTGGTCTTTAATAAAATAAATAAATGTTTCAATATTATTATTCATGTGCTTCTAATAAGTTTTTTTCTATTATTATCATAACTTTCAACACAAAAATACCACATTTTACCATATCATTATTAAACTTATGGACTGGTTATAGCTATAATTGATCAATAAAAGGCTGGTGATAATTTCTTTTTTTTTTTTTTTTTTCATAAAACTAGCCATTAAAAAATGATTCTCATGGTTTTCTATTCCCAAATTGTTTATAAAGTAAAAATATTGAATAAGAAACTAGTAATCGAAGATAATTTTAATCCCTCTCCTCCCAAGTCAATATAGGTATATCATGCTAAGTATCGTTTTGAAATTCAAGGATGATTTTTTTTTCTTAAATTTCATCTAATTTGAGTTTCTAAATATAAATTAAAAAAAAAATATTATCATTTTTGGAATATCCAGTATTTCTCAAAAAGTGTATCGACTGAAAATTATTAATTTTTATTAAAAAATTAAATAAAAATTCATAAGCATGTGTGAAGAGTGATTTATAAAAACAAATTTTAGACAAAACGAATTATCTAATCAATTTTTGGACAGAGTATTTTTGTTTTTAATTTATTTTTAATTTAATTAAGCATGGTTTACTTAATTAATTTGGTTAATAATAAAAAGTTATGTGTGAAAATTCTGAAGATTAACAAAACAAAAGTTAAATTATTTAAAATATTATGATCGGTGTATTTAGAAGAATAGGTGTGAATAGAACTTTAAAGTTTAGAATGATTTAAGCATCTAAGACCGCATAGCGCAGTGGATTAGCGCGTCTGACTTCGGATCAGAAGGTCGTGGGTTCGACTCCCACTGTGGTCGTTCCAGTCTCCAGTTTTTTTTTTTATTTTTAATAAAAAAACATTGATTCACGGTTTGTTTCTTTTCCATTCTTCAAAGTAAAAAGTTTTTTACTTTGATTTGGACAGAGTATTTATGGTGTTGCTAGTACTTTTGTTGGCTAGTGATGATCCTTTGATTGTTCCAATAATAATGGGAGAAATCGAATATCGTTTCTGACCCAACAAGGTTACCAGGCTAACAAGATACCATCTCCTGTTGTATCAACAAACAAAATTAATTTTACTGATCAGCAGCCACTCCTGAACAACAAAGACATAGTCGTAGTTCTCAAAACAATTTACAAAAAGTTTTGAGGCATTGTGTCTTGATTTTCTGGACTTCCTCAAAGTGTTACGCCAAGAAGCTCAGATATTTGCACATTTTGCATTGTTAACTTGATTGAATTTCCAGGGAGTGTGGAAGTTATGTGGTAAGAGCATCGGGAAGACTGGTGGGTGCACCAAGGATTTTACCACCTACATCAGGAAATGTTTCAACACCTGGCATCGCACTCACTTCGCCAGCTCTACTGACTTGAATTGGATATTGCAACAAGTTTCCCCTCATTTCCCTGTACTCATCTGACACAAATGCTTTCCAGTTACTCTCAGCAAATGTTTTCACACTTCTCATGCATTCTAGGCTCTGCGGTTCCCGGAAAGAATCATCTAGTGTGGCAAGGTGCTCTGCCCATAGAGACATTCGATAACCGTATACCTGCATCAAGATTTCTTCTACTTAAAAAAAAACATTTTGCATCAGTGAAGTGAATAGCAAGTGAGTAGAATTGCTGTAAGTTCCAAACCTGGCCATGAGGATGAGAGTTCTTTCCTGCCCATGTGTAAGTAGGTTGGTATGCCCCCATTGCAATTTCTGTATCCCTTGAACCCTCCATGGACCTCTGGTTAATGTTAGCCGATCCCATTATTACATACTCATCATCTACTATCATTCCCTTGGCATGGACATAAATCATAAATCTTCGGAACTTCTGAGCTGCTAGCTGTTAAAGAAAAAATTACAATGCAATACAAGATAACATGGGTATCTGAGGAATCAAACAGTTTACATTCATTTCAAAACAAACATTTTTTATCATGTAATGACGGAAAAATCTCCTTTGCCATCTCTATAATATATTATGGATATCAAGAGGCTAATACTTACACATCGACTTCACAAGTTCATCATAAAATTTGTTTTCCTATTTGTATATGACTTGACAATGCCCCTCGAATGCATAGTCCAGCAAGGATAAAATAGCATACCAGTGCGCGGCTTTCTGTTTGCTGATTCAAATGAGACCGACTTTCTGGAGAAGGACCTTCACGCTTACCGAGGCAATAGAAGTTCAAAAAGTCTTGTGGGTGATGTGTATCAGAAAGGCCTTTTTCCAGGAGTGCCTCTGCCACAATCTTATACATCATGGACATTGTTTGTCTCTGTGGTCAATTAAACCTCATGTAAGCATTGGAGATGTCACAAGTATATGCCTAATGCTCTAACATGTCATAAAAAATTCCAATTGAAAGACTTCCATGTGCAGCATGTAGATTGTTCCACAAGAAAGAGGAACTCTTCTAACCTGCCAATATAAAATTTCCTGAACAGCAGCGCTATTTGGTACACCTTCTGGCCACATTGGTATTACTACATATACTGAAAAACGCTCATTTGCTTTGATTTTGCTCACAATTTTCATTGCCAATTCCATGGGGATCAAGTTATGCGCACCTGCATGTATAGACAATTCAAGAGAAAATTTTAAACGTACATGTAGTAATATAATGGCACAAGTTTAAAGATAATAAAGCAAATTCTTAGAAGGGATTAAGAGATTTGAAGGGCATTCAAATTTGGCATCCTCAAGAATCAGCTCGAAAGAGCTATATACACAAAACTTGATAATGGAAACTATCAAGACAAAACAAAGAGGAAATAGAAGTGAAAACATTGCAAACTTCTGCAGCTTCACATGCAAGCTGAGGTAATTTTTAGAAAAGAAATAGAGAGAGAATTGGTAGTTGTAAAATACATCCTCAAATACTGAAAAATAAGGTACAAATGAATTTGTGTCGATGTCGTTGGCTGATATAAGTCTGGAATTGAATAAGATCAAAGTTAAGCAGCAATTAGTACATTCCCTCAGAGGTCACCATAAATTACATAAACCTTGTGCTTCATATACCTGCATTTTTGTGTGATGGCCAATGAAATGAAGATCCGATAAAATACTGATTCTCTATATATATAAAGTGTTGTGCTGATCTGATTGCTTTTACATATGCTGTATGGATGCTCTTATCTACTTTCAAGTTCTTTCCGCAGACCAGATTCTGAAGCAAAGTAACCGGGAGAAAATTCACTAACATAGGATTTTATATTGGAAATACTGAATTCTGTGTAGCATATTAGACATTACATAAGCCCAGTTCTAACCTGAGCTGCAGCTTCCTGAAAATCTTTTGGAAATCCCATTACAGATCCTGAATCAATGGACCGAAATACCTGTGAAAAGAACAATTAATGTAGGATCTTATTAGAATGGGTAATGTATATACATGAACAACAATGAAACTTCTTGTTTCCTACCTGAACATGCCAATTTTCAGAATCAGTTTCATCTTTGACACACAGGGTTCTATAACCATCAGGACCCGGAGAGGGTGTCAGGACAGTAGTATGTTCTAGTTTTAACAAGCCATCGGCATGACGACTAGTGACCTTTTTGAGTCTGAAATCCCTCCATTTTGTGATTTTTTTCCATCTCTGCTCAAAATTTGTCAATATATCATATGCAGCAGGACCCTCAACTTTACAATGCAAGTCATGCCATGGTTGCCTTGGGCTTTTAGCATAAGACTGTACATGTACACAACAATAAAACTGTCAAAACATCGTCATCCACAAATGGCAACAAGCATTACCATTTACATATTATTAGTTCAAATGAAGAAACAAAGCCACATATATAAGCCAATGACTTGATCAGAGCTGCAGAAAGCATGTGGAATATACAAAACAACTTACTGGAAATGTAGGATTATGATAGTCTTTAGCATAGATAGTGTCAAGACCACCAAAGAGCCTATGCTCAGGAGTGTCATATCTTCCATCACACATATCCAGACCACCAATGAAAGCAGTTATTTTCCTGTTATTTCCAGATGCTTCAGTGTCAAGAAGCACGCACTTCTGGTGATGTGTAAATAAGGTTCCCACAACCTGGACTAGAAGGATTCATTCAAATCAAAGAATAAGTAACAAATCAAACTACATGTTCCATCATGAAATCGAACTAACCGATAGTCAAAATCTCTCCCATGGACGGAAAAGTTACTGCATGAGCAACAAATTAGAAGTACGATGTCAATTACAATATAGTTCCAAATCCAAATAGAAAAGTTCCACACCTGCTGCTTAAAAATACTGAGTTTATTGCTTGCATAGCGAGGAGAAAGCACACAATGGACACTAGAGTGCTTGAAAAACTTCTTAGTTTCTTCATCATGAGTCTGCATGACACCATCCTGCATTCAAGCCTATCATTGATCAAAGTGCATAAACCTCAGAATCAAGCATTCCTTCATTTCATCCGCCGAATGGTTGCATATAAATGCTTTGCTTCCAAACCATTACATTTTTTTTTAAGAAAAAAAGAAAGAAAGGTGTATCAAAGTTCATATATATCTTATAAACCTCAGTTATGTATGGATTGATAGTTATGCTTCCAAAACCATTACCATAACAAATGAAAATAAAAAAACAAATAGCTAAAGTCGTATTTGGTTAACTTCTTCAGTGGAAAATGATGTTTAACAACCTTCGAATTAAAATAAAAGAACAAAAATTAGTATCAAGGTGTTGAAGTAGGAAAAAATTTACTTTAACTACTTGCTACACTCATTGAGATGCCATGATATGTACCGTTTTTATGAGGAATTTGTCATGTGAAGTTTTATCATCCCAAATCAGTAGAACCACATGGACCCCTTCTTGTGATTTGTGCTTCAACAAATCCCCTAAACAAAGCTCTCCATTAGCAGGTAATGGCTTTGTTGGCTCCCTCACAAGCCTTACAGGATGGAATATGGACCAGCCAATTATGTATATCATGTGCTTAGCTTCCAGAATGCCATGACATATATCTTCCCAGCATTTACCCTGCTTGAAAACTTTTCCATCATCAAGTAAAATTTCAGGTAGCATACCATCAGGTACATGAGCATCTTGATAAAGAGTCACATTCCCTCCTCTGCGAAGTGGAAAATATGTATTAGGTACTCCTATGTAATCCGGCCCGGCACCAACTCCATCTTTAAACAGAGGGTTCTCTTCAACAGGCCAAAATTGCATAGATATGTGCAATTCTGGATAAGGTTTCACACTCTTTCCATATTGTCCTATGACGGGGAACCAGTCATTAATTCCAGTTCCAGAGATTATTTTATTGACAGATATCTCTACGGTCCCGATAAGTTCAGCCCCGAGAACATCGTTGTCCTTTACATGAAACTCTACCTTTAAAACCGGGTGGCAAACAGGCACACGAAAATGTTCATCCCACAAAGGATTTTCACAGTTGGCAATTACTCTAGTTTGAGCAACTGTAGCCCCCGCTAGGCAAACAGACACATAAGGATCACTAGTAATGATTGAATGCCTGCCTGAACGCCCTGATTTTCTCCCAATGGAAAACATGGTACAGCATCTTCTCATTCTTTCCGAAACTATATCCATGTTTGGAAGAGATTTAGCTTCTAAAATCCACAAATCCAAATCTCCATACAAGAAGACTGGTTTTTCAGAAGCCTTATTATCATTTAGAGCAGTGTTTGGAATTTCAATACCATCACTACCCATTCTGACTTCTGAACTGAGCAACGCCAGGTTCTAAATGCATCTCATTTTTCTTAAGATTTCGCTATTAATACAACTACACAGACCATTAATCAAGTTGTGAATAAACATAAAAACGAAAAGCAAGTCTCTTTCCCAAAAAAGTATAAAAATCCAGTCAATTCCAATGCGACTGATATCTATATCTCACAGTTTGTGAACTTCATTAACTGAAACAAAACCTCCTATCTCAGTTGGCACATATATCTCAATCATCACAAAAAGCAATCAAGAAAAAGGAGACATAAATTCCTAAAGGTATCTGCATGCAACTATTACAAAGAGGCTGCAATCTCCTTAGATGATCCAAGAATCGTCCCTCTCTGAGAAATCAGAAAAGAAAAGGAATCAGATTACAAGTCACTCATATAAAATAAACACATGTAAAGCAACTTCTTGCAAGAGGTAATCTAGTGACCATTCATTCAAGACAATTTGTCTTAATGATGATAACGAGACAAGGCAATTCAAATGAGAGAACTCAAGCTTTCCGCAGATCCATGAAAGAAAAGTAAAAGAATAATCAGAAAATATCATTTAATAGAACTATGATGGTTTCTTCTTTCCTTTATTATTGAGAAAAAGGAATAATCTTCTTGCTATAGAAACTTAAAAAGATTGGATCTCAATATTGCCAACACAAGTACACGCTGTAGTTAAGAATATGGTCTCAATCCAATATTGTTATATAAAACAAAGTATATGTTGTACACAATACTTCATGGCATTTACCTTCTAAAAATATTTACTAAAACTGTACACTGCCAACTGATGCTGAACGTATTGCCAATTAAAATTCATTTTGTAGAATCTTCCGAAACCACTTTAGACTGCAAACGCAGGGGGAGAATGTCAAATTCTTCTTAACAGAATCCTAACTTTTCCTAGTTCTTGGGAAGCAAATCTTTAACAGTATGCTTATAGCAACGAAGTGCTTACATTCAAGTTTAGCTTATGGCAGAAATGTAACTGAAGCTTTGGCTACAAAAATTCTAAATGTGCGAGGAAAAGAGATTTTCAAGTGAGATTCAGCACTTCGGTTTTAGAATTCATCGTAAACTCCCCAAAATCATTAAAATTCTCATTTAAAATCAGAGTAGTTCTGCAAAATCTTATTATATCTATCACAAATTTGTCGCATAAGAGATTGGCGCCTACTCTTCAACTAGATGTGTACTTGAATGAATAAACCAAGGACAGAGAGATGAACAAATTTACCCAATTTGAGATGAAGATAGTGGATTTAAGCCCCTAAATTGAATTTCAGAACATAACATGGTCTGGGGTCTCTCAGAAAGTCTAGTTACCAGACCCAGAATCTCTTATCCCGCTTAAACACCGCGCTGATATGCATGAAACTTCGCTAGACTTGCCAGTCTTGTCTAATCATCCACGCAGCTCCATCATTGTTAATGGTATTTCAGTGGGTGCACTTTCTTCTCCTGTTGTAGTGCTTGACTTGAAAGGCACAGTATGCTAATGCACGGAAATCTTTAAATTGAAAGCTTTGCCTCTGCCGATTTAGATACCTGTAAGGTTGCCTATCCTCCTCACACATTATTGATATTATGGGTCCTAAAATGCAGTGAATTTCCCACCTTCATCTTATCCCTTGAAGAGTGACATGTCCCAACTCCAGTACTAATGTAATGATCAACTTATCTGTAGTAATGATGTTGTTCGGATTTTAATCTATCTCACATGGTTTGTTCAAAATCATTCAGCACAAAACACAATTTATTGTATATACAAAGAGATCATAATTACAAGAGCCAATGTTTTCTGCCGCAAACATATGCAGAGAAACCGTAATTTGGTATAAAGTTTACCAATTCAAAATAAGAAAAATAAACATTTTTAGCAACAACAAAACAACCCAGCTCCTTCATTCATGAGATTAAAACATGAACAAATAAGGTGAAAAATAGATATACATAAAAAGACTCAGGTTTTACTATTTGAGTTAGGTTGATATGTGCATTAATTACCTGAGGAAGAAGACGAGTCTAAGGATCAGCAGAAGAGAGGAATTGTTTCCTTCGTTTTCGTTCTTTCTTCTTGGAGAGAGAGAGAGAGAGAGAAACGGCAAAATACATGCGGGTTTTTCGGGAAATATTGAGTGAATGACAAGCAACTTTTTTTTTCTTTACCATCCAAACCAACCGTTATTCAAACTTTTTTAAAGGTTTAATAACTAGTATTACAGTTTAACCCTTTTTTCTTTCTATTTTTAGTTTCTATAAACAGAAGCTAAAATCCAGTCAATCCCCACATAGACTTCTAGAAACCAGGGATAGATTTGTTGAAATTCAATGGAAGTCTATAGCAAGGTCATTCTGATTTACTATAACTTCCTAATATAAATTCAAAAAAAATTAATAATTTTTTTTCCTTCAAAAATTTTAAATTATTGGATCAAACTACTTTGGATGATTAAGATTAAGATGCTTTTGACTGGATTCGAATTTGAGCTCCAATTGGAATCAATATTTGCGTTGCGTGATGCCTAATTCATTCTTCGAATAATACATGAATGGAAAAATTTCACAAAACATTGTTAAGATTCCACAAGACTACACTCCAGCATAAAAAACATTGATTTTTTGTTATTCAAATCTTATCCACTAAAGGTTAGGAGTGGACCTACCACATGTATGTTTTTATTTACAATTTAAGAAAATAAGAACACCATTTATGTATTCTCCAATGACTCATTTCAGCACATATTCCAAAAACAGGATATCCATACCAGTCATATTTATGGAAATCATATATTAACAGGGTGCTAGCGAGAATCAGAGTTCAATCCCTTAAAATGAACAGACTACGAAAGATACAAGCTCCAACTTCATGAGTGATAAGATGAACACAGACGAGGTACAAAATATTTACCATAGCAGACTTCAAAACGTTCTATCCTATTACTCAAGAAAAAGTAACAAGAACCAAAAGCAATTTAACTCTTTAGATCCCTTCTACTCATCGTCTTGAAGAACCACTTAAAATCATCTCAATATCGTCCCTGCAGATATGAACAACAATGCGTCAATGAATATGGCTCATAACACCTCTTACTTGGGACGACAAGAAACTGAAATTGATCATTTTCAATAAGTTGGACTGATTAAAAAGGATTTCAGGAGATACTCATAAATTCAAGAATGACATAACTCCCTAATGAGATAAGGCTGCTGAGTGGTGACTAAAGAATTATTCTCCAAATACAATATATAATAATTTCCATGCAACCTATATGCTACCCTTTAAAAAAAATGAAATGAAATAAAATTAGTGTCACACATATGGCAAAGTTTTAATTCTTTGTTGACAAGAAACAAAATTTTTTTCCATCAACCGAGTTAAACGACTGGACCAAGTATCCACACATTAAAGAACGAAAATGCCTTGAGGGCACAAAATTTATACAAACTAGCGTGTATAATCTGTATCACTATAGCAAAACCCTTAAACCCCTAGTGCCAGGCACCCCAAACAAAATAACTAGCTAACACCTTACAATTGAGTTGGCATACACACGAGTCATGGAATTATTCAAAAAGTCTAGAAAAAGTGTTCAAAACATTTATTTAATAAGGGAAAACGTCTTACTTGGTTTGAACCTGTTTGTCCCATAGGTGCATAGCTCCTTTGCTCTCCTTGTACATTCCCCTGCTCCATTTGTGTGTATCTTTGACCTTCTCCTTGCCCTGGGTAATTCTGTCCATAATTCGAACTTGGTCCTTGCCCGTAACTTCCACCTTGTGATGGAGGAGCATGATTCATATTATCTCCTGCAAAATTCCTCTGCCCATAACCCCTCTGGTCTCCTTGAGGATAATAATTCCCCTGCTCCCCTTGGTTGTAATTTCCTTGATATGAAGGCATTGGACCTCTTCTATCTGGCTGAAATGTCTCCCTTCCACCCGGGGCATAATCACGATTGTTCATTGGCATGGGACCTCCCCTTTGTCCTTGTCCTGGTGTGCCAAAATTCTGTTGAGGTTGATAATTTTGCTGTGGTGGATAATTCTGTTGAGGTGGGTAATTTTGTGGAGCTCCATAGTTTCTGCCATCTCCTGGCATAGGTCCCCGTGAAATATTTTGTTGATTTTGCATTGGACCTCCTTGCTGATTGTATCTCGATCGGTCAGGGTTCCTATTTCTGTCACGGAATCTTCCCCCAGAATTATATTGAATAGGAGGTGGTCTTGGTATGATTGTTCCATTAATATATTTGTCCCCTGGTAAATACATAACATTTATTTAAATGCTCACAACCACTTATATTAGCAAATTAATATGTCATCCCAAAATAAAACAGCAGGTTGAATTAGCTCAAGACTCAAGAAATATAAAGGATATAGAAGGAGAAAATTTTACACCTCCATATTCCTTGTTCTGTGGATCGATGTAAGAATCAGGCAACACGAAGATAACTCCAGGGAGATCTGTTTAAGTGATAATGAAAAATGTGAGCTTCCACATCATCTATAATTATGTTATATTGAACAGACAATGCTACTAGCAGTTACCCTTAAACTTCTCTGACTCTTCTTCAGTCATTACAGCCTGAAAACCTTGATAAGTAGTTGTGCTACAAGCATACATTTTTTGTTTGGCCTCCTCCAAACTAAAAATGATTCAAAATTAGCCTAAGCAATAAGAATTTCAACTAAGCCCCAGGAATCAAGGCTCATCCTGATACCAAACAAAGCAAATGCATCTAGAAAGCACAAAATCACTTAAATAATACAACCATCAATCAATTAATAAGAAATGCTAAAATATCAAAACCCCAACTATGAATCACAGAACAATAGTTACAAAGTCATTCTTATGTAAAATTCTTATAATTAAATAGAAAACACTGCAAATATTACCATATAACAAAACAAAGCAAAACAAGTATACTGCAACAAAGTGACCAACAACCAGGCATTCAAGTAAATAACCAAAGCAGCTCAATCAGTCGTTTAATGCTCTAATCGAGTCCCTGCTAGCTACAAATTCTACACGACACATTCTGATATCAAATTATCTAACACGATTTTGCTCCAAGCATATTTTAGCTACCACAATGTGGGTACCACTTAGGGTGTGCTTAAGAGTGTTTTGGCGCTGCTTAAAAGCATATTTATATTCTGCTTGTAGCGTACGCCAGTACAAAAAGCTAAATAAAAAAAAAAAAAATCATTTTGGTATTAAAAACAAATTGAAGTAGTTTTTGAATAAAAACATATTTATGCTATTTTCTAAATGTGCTTTTTGGGTAGGAAACTCTTTTTCGTACTGCTTTATGAGGAAGAACCCAAACTGATTTTTAGGGAAACACTCGCTGGTTTCTTTTTCAAAATGGGTATTAAGCACCTATTGCAGAGAAAGAATTTTAGGGGCTTCAAAAACAAGAATCACTTTTGTAATTACATTTCCAAACACAGCATTAACCCAATATTCAGAACAAATTTCTCAATTTAAATTCATAGAAAATAAATAAATAAATACCTGATATTGAGTCCTTTCGCACAAGTCTCCTCGTAGGTCCTGACCATCTCTTCAGGCGTGGGCTTCGGATCCTTGGGAAAGTCCATAACGATGAGCCAGTGGTTGTAATCGCAGCCCTCGAACAGAACCGTGTCGGGTGTTATCTCATCGCCTTCCTTGTAGACGTGGTACGTTTTATTCGCCTGCAAGACCGTCGGATAGGATCTAAATGGCCGCGATTGAACGATGGACGTCAGAAACGAGGATGCGTGTTCTTGTGATGATAAGGAGGACGAAATGGAGGGCGTGAGGACAGGAGAAGGAGAGAGGGAATGGCGGATAGCGGCGAGGGTTGGGAGGGCTCGACGGAGGCGGAGGGCGTAGTGAGCCATGACTTTGTTGAGTCGGTGAGCGAGCGACGACCTGACTACCCTAGGGTTTTGTAAGGGTTTTTAGACGATGAAAGGAGATGAAATGTATGCCGTTTTGGGTAGTACTTTATTCACAATTTTGTGCTAATTTAAGTGGTACCTTATTCACAATTTTGTCCTCTCTGAATCACAACGTCAAAGGTGGATTTACACTAATGCCCATAGACTCCCTTGTTTTGGAGAATCCGTTGAAAGACGAAACTACCCAACCTGTGCTTGAAAATTTCTCTAGTACTAGATTTTATTTTTATAAATATATATTAAAATTACGAATTATTAGTTTACTCCAATTTCTTGTATCATTAATTTTATAATATAATAGAGTGAATGAATAATAACTCTCATTTATGAATAATATCTGATTTTTTGTGATGGATGAATTCGAAAATCTAAAGGGTAATTTATGATAATTGTTAGTTAAAATATAAATAATTATAATTGACCACCCTTAGAAACTCTTTTTTTTTATTTCATGGTTGTTGATTGTTAGAATTATTTTTTTGGTTGCTTGGTTTGTTGAAGTAATTCTTTCTAATGACAAATTAAAACAAAAAAAAAGTTTCTAAAAATTAAAAAAATAAGAATTTTAAATGAAATAGAGATATATGGAACATTTTAATTTTTTTATTAAGAAAAAGCCTAAATTTTGAAATTCTCTTGATAATTTTTTTTTTTAATAAAAGGTCAAATACAAAAATAAAAAACTATTATGAGCTTAAATATTCTCAAACTTCAATTATTTTTTCGTTTAAATGTCAAATGGTTGAATAATGTATAAATTACGAAATTACTTTCTTAAAGTTCAATAGTTTTAGAGAGTTGTTAATTGGTATTAGAAAAACGTCAATAAAAATATTTGAAATATCAAATTATACTCTCTCAAAGATTGTCCAACAATCTATATTGGTTATACTATCTTACAACTGATATAACAATATATCAAATATGAAATTTATATATAAAAATTATAAACAACTATACAAAACTTATGAACTTTATATAAAAATTATATAAATTATTATTTACAAGGTTTTTTTTAGTAGTTGTAAGGTAATATGAGACGTAATAATATATTATATAAATTATATAATGTATTTCTTAATTTTTCACTGGCAATGTCATATAAACTTTAACTTGAGCTTTTACATCTAATATGTATAAATTATACTCACCAATTGCATGAATGGCAAGGTGTGTGGTAGGAAGCATGAGGAATCCATACCAATCAAATTTATCGCATTTAATCTATATAAAGTAATAATAACAAAGATGAAAACTTTGGTTTTCTTTATGTAAAAAAAAAAAAAAATCACCAGAAAAAGTTTTGGATTATTTTTTTTTTTTTATCGTTTGTATAAAATTGGAAGATATTTCACTGTATTTAATTGGAAAATAAGATTAGAGACAATTTGGAGATTCATTGTTAGGTGAAATATTATTTGATTATGA
>JANLJB010029547.1:0-15967 GCA_026212285.1 Bursera cuneata
GTAAATGTTTTTAAGTTTATTTTATTTATTTGTACAGTCACCTCTGGGATTCCTGTATAAGGGATTTCGGGGCGTGACACATCCATTCACAAGCTCGTCCTTACCCCAAGTTACCTTTAGTTGTTTTTTTTCTTTAACATAATTCTTTCCCAAGCACATCTACCATCATTCCACTAACCAATATTTCTCAAAAGTCATGCCTAAATCAAGAAATCAATACATTGCTTATCCCAATTTTCACTATATGTTTGGGCTTTCACTCTCTTACAGTAGTCACACACGTTAATCCTTAAGCAAAAAGATTATTTTTAGCTTCATATGTCAAACCATCATCTTACCACAATACTTGAATAAGTGCTTTAGAATTCTATGCTTGCCACAGCCTAATAATCAAGACAGGTTTGATAGATTCACATAAGATAGCTATTTATGAGAATGAGAACATATGAAATATTCTTGTGAACTAAGCATCTAAGCTAAGCATTTATGAGCAGCAAAATAAAAGAAAAAAATTGGCTATTATCTAGGCACGTCATCCCCCAACTTAAATGAAACATTGTCCTCAATGTTTAACCAGTATAACTAAAGAGGGTAGAATACACCTGATATGTGATGGAAGTAGTCCAGTGCCAGAAGTGATGGTGAAAAGAATTTGATCCTGAAAAACAAAAACAAGAAAAACACATGCGAAAGGGAAAATAAAATAAAAGCTTATATACAAAAATACACCCAAGAGGGTGAGGCCAAAGATGATAAATGGGGCACTAAGTGAAATTTCTTTAACCATAAATGTTTAGCTAGTAATAAGGATTTTAAGGCGTTCCCATTGACCTTGAAAATCCTATCATCCCTAGGATCTTCTATTTCTCCAACCCTATAAGGAAAAACATGTTTTACTGTAAAAAGTCCAGTCCATCTACTTTTAAGCTCTCTAGGATGTTTATGTAATCTATAATCATACAAGTAAACTTGTTGACCAACGTCAAATGTTTTCGTAATGTTTTCGTAATGATATTCTTGTCATGAAACGCTTTCATCTAACCTTTGTAGATTTTAGAGTGTTCATACGCGTCATTCTGTAACTCTTCAAGTTTGGTCAGCTGTAACTTCCTAAGTTTACAGGTTGTTGCTAGGTTAGAATTGAAGGTCTTAATAGTCCAATAAACTCTATGTTCTAGTTCAACCAGTAAATGATATGAATTTCCAAAAACTAGCTTGTAGGGAGATATAACCTAAAGGAGTTTTAAAAGTAATACGGTAAGCCCAAAGTGCATCATTCAGTCTTAATGACCAATCTCTGGGATTAGGACTCATTGTCTTTTCTAATATTTGTTTAATCTCCTATTTGCCAATTCTACTTGACCAGTAATTTGAGGATGATAAGCAGTTTTTATGCACAACCCCATAATTTTTCATAAGAGACTCAAAGGAACGGTTACAAAAGTGGGTGCCTCGATCATTAATGATATCTTGAGGTGTATCAAACCTAGATAACATTTATTCTTTGAGAAATTTAATTACAGTTTTATTATCATTGGCCCCACTTTTGGCTCTACCTATTTAAACACATAATTTATAGCCACAATGACATAAATACCCAAAAGAAGGTGGGAAAAATCCTATAAAATCTATACCCTAACAATCAAAGATTTCTACATCTAAAATTGGGTTTAAGGGTATCATATTGTGATGAGACAAAGGATCCTAATTTTTGGCATCTATCACATGAACGACAAAAAGAATTAGTGTCTCTATGTAAGGTGGGCCAATAAAATCTACATTGCAAAATTTTTTACAGCGGTCTTTTCATAAAAAAATGGCCTCCACAAGCATGGGAATGACAAAACTCTAAGATGCTAGTAATTTCTTCATTAGGTATACATCTCCTAATAATTTGATCAGGACAATATTTAAATAGAATGGGTCATCCCAATTAAAATTGCGTACCTCATGGAAGAACTTCCTTTTATCTTGAGCACTCCACTCTTGTGGTATCTCACGTATAGCCAAGTAATTAACAATATGAACAAACCATGGTAAGGATGTAATAGAAAACAATTGCTCATCAAGGATATCATCGCAGATTGATATGTCATTAATGCAATCAATGAAGCTAAGTCGTGAAAGGTGGTCAGCCACAACATTGTTCACTCCTTTCTTATCCTGATCTTGATATCAAATTCCTACAAAAGTAAAATCCACCTAATTAATCGTGCCTTATCATCCTTCTTTGTGAGAAGGTACTTCAAGGCTACATAGTCAGTAAAGATTGTAATAAGGGATCCAATTAAATATGCATGGAATTTTTCTAAAGCAAATACTATAGCTAGTAATTCTTTTTCAGTTGTAGAATAGTTCAATTGAGCACTATTTAAGGTTCTACTAGTGTAGTAAATCACATGAAGTTTTCCTTCCCTATATAGTCCTAAGATTGTTGTACAACATAGTCACTAGCATCACATATGATCTCAAAAGGAAGGGTCTAGTAAGGTGGTTGCATGATGGGAGCAAATGTAAGCTTGCTAATTAGCGTTTTAAAGGCTTCTCAACAAGCTTTAGCCCACTCAAAGATTGAATCCTTAAGGAGGACGTTACATAATGGTCTAGATATGACAGAAAAGTTTTTATTAACCTCCTATAGAACCTAGCATGGCCTAGAAAAGATCTAATAACTTTAATGGTCTTAGGCACATGAAGTTTAGATATCAATTCTATTTTTTCTTTATCTACCTCTATTCCCTTAGAAGAAACATTATGACCTAAAACAATACTAGAGGTTACCATGAAGTGGCACTCCTCCCAATTTAAAACAAGGCCTTTTTGTTCACACCTAGCCAAGATCCTTTTAAGATTTAACAAGTAAGAATCAAAAGAGTCACCACAGACAATTAGATCATACATAAATACTTCCATGCAATCTTCTACCATGTCACTAAATATATTTATCACGCAACGTTCAAATGTAATAGGGGCATTACACAATCCAAACAGCATGTGTCACGCCCTGGAACCCCTTATACAGGAATCACGAGTACCACTTTGTAAATAAATAAAATAAAACAGAATAAAATCAAATAAAATGTTTTAAGTAAAACATTTACACTAAAAATCATAGGTTACAAAATTTTTCAACAAAATAAAAGCTGACTCACTCTACCCAAACATAACTCAAGACCGTTCGAGATCCTCTATGTGAGTTCTAGATCACCAACGCCCGACTTCTGACCTCGAGTACTTGTGGAAGAAGAGATGAGCAATACAGCCTAGTAGGAATTTCTATAACTACACAGTTCCATAACATTTTAAATGTAATGCATGCAACAAATCAAACACACACAACAACAAAATTCCTTTCTCTCACTCACATACATACTAATCTCACTACCATAACTTTTCCTCATTAACAACCACAACTATCGTGTCACATGCGACTCATTCGCACATCTCAAGTACGATCATTTCATAAACCTCTATTACCATCACCTAACCCACAATCATACACTAATTTTTCGGTCTAGTGTTCAGTCGACCACCTAAGGCCTAACACTAGCCTCACAAGAGGAGTGTTTTCCTTAGGCCTTAGAGCGATTGGCCACCACAAGGCTTAACATTGTCAACATATCAAAACACTCTAGTGTTTTCCTTGGACCCCAGATCAGCCAGGTCCATCAAGGCCTAACACTCAATACCATATCACAGGTGTTTCCCCTTAGGTCCCGGATCATCACGGGCCCACCTAAGGTCTAACACCAGAAACCATATCATAAGTGACCTCCACAGATCTATCCTGTGTCACAGTGGACTCATAGATCAATTCGTATGTCACCTGGATCCTCGCGCACAAGCTAGGCTATCTTGAGTTTCACTAGGATCCTACACATAAGGAATAACTATCTCTATCATACTAGGATCTTGTACATAAGGCACGACTATCCTTATCATACTAGGATCCTACACACAAGACACGACTATCCCTATCATACTGGAATTCTACACACACAGCACGGTTATCCCTATCATACTGGGATTCTGCACACACAGCACGGCTATCCCTATCGTATTGTACATCACTTGTATCTTGTCCATCCCATCACTTACGTTCATGCACATATCACACGTGTTCCATTTATCCTATCACATACGTTTACCTAATGGTGTCCATGACTTGTACCAAACACACAACGATTATCTAATCACACATATATCGTATACTCTTTCTCTCATGTATCCCACTTGTGTCTCTCATATTCCATTACTCCCGATCACCTTACTACATACCCATAGTCTATACCAGGCTCACACCTCGCTCTATCTTACGCGTAACATCCGATCCTGTGATTGTTCACTCATTTTCGTAACATACGGTCATAAGCATGTGACCCGTATCTCGTCCATCGTATCATGTAAGTACCTCTATGTACTGTATGTCTACACCGGATATCTACCCCGGTTTCTTGCTCTTAAATCTGAGTCGGACGTACACTCTGGCTACCCGATCACCTGCGTATTATCCAATTTCTGTAAACCCGTATATGCGCACATAACACCCTGATCTATCACTCCATCTAACGTCCTATCTGTAAATCACACACTTTCTATTCCCTAAGCCACAACTGTATTTAAATCCACATATACATAAAATGAAATAGATGTACAGTCAGAAACCCATACCTCGATATCTGAACCATAGCTCTCGGATCTCCTTTTCTCTTTGCCTCACCTGTATCGTGAATTCTGTTCGTCCTGGGGGTCTCGAATGAGACTTCGAGGTCATAGGGTCATACACACATAAAACTGAAATCGGGGGTTAAAAAGATATTTTACCTCCTAGGGGTATTATTGTAAACTTACAAACTATTTGGGATCATTTAAAATTAACCAAGCAGGGTGAAACAACTAACCTGAAAACCCTTGGGGGTTTTAAAGTCAAAACCCATGGTAGGGATGTATCTGCCAAGATCCAAAGTTGCAGGGGGTCCTGAAGGAGGTGTAGATGTCAAGCCTGCAAGCTGAAGGGGCCGACTGTAACATTCCAGTGGCAGTCGTGATTCACGGTCCACTCGTCGGAATCCCGATTGACGGTTAGCCACTATAAACGGCTACCACCATCAGAATCGTCTCGATGAGCTGAGTACAACGACACCGATGGCGAGGCGAGACGGCGGCCGTAGAGGGCAAATTGACAATAGGGAGACAAATAGTTTCTTACCTTTTTTCGGTGATCCAGGCTTCAAACGATTGATCGGAGACTAGTTCCTGGAACCTTAGGTCGAGAGGAACAGATCCCGCTTGGTGGTGTAGGTTGTCGACGACGGAAGAGAGAAATCCATTTCCTGTAACCGAAACTTCACGGCCTAATCTACGACATGTTCGATGTCAGACGGGAAAACGGAGGCCACCACAGTGATTAGCTGGCCGAGACGGTTCTGTCGCCACTGACCATGGGGCCAAACTCAGCAGGAATGTGATGGGTCACCTGAGATGGTAGTGGCTACAGTTTTCTGACAAACAGGGGTGTCTGTGTAGATTTTGGATGTTTTGGGTCACTTCACATTTATATAGACTTTGGGATTCGGGGCTCTATCTATAAAATCTCAAACCTTCGACGTTCGTGAATCTTGATCCGAAGTCTCGGCATTTCAATGCCAACCCATCCTCATCAAGTCCTCACCCATGTAACCCTCAAAATGTAAACATTGGGCACTAAAGAAGAAAAATCTATGAGTCTGTGTAAAATCGTATTTTAGTCCAAAATCCGGAAAACTCTCGAATATCTCCAATTACTCATATACACGACATCATCACGTCTGTGTCATCCCATACACATTAAAAATATACACTTTTACGATTTCAAGTTTTGAAATCTTTCACTTATACCCTAACTCACTGTTCCAGAAATCCAGGTCATGATAGCATGTGTTAGAATGCATAAGTCGCAAAAAGGCATGTAAACATGGTTTTATCTTGGTCTTATAATACAATTTCAATTTGATAATAACCAGAATAACCATCTAAGAAACAATAGATAGGATAGTCAACCACTCATTCTAAAATATCAATGAAGGGTAGTGGAAAATAGACTTTACAGGTGGCAGCATTTAATTTCCTATAGTTAATACACATACGCCACCCTATCACTATCTAAGTAGGGACTAATTCACCTCCTTCATTTTCTACTATAGTGATCTTTGATTTCTTAGGAACCATTTGCGTAGGGCTAACAGCTTTACTGTCAACAATTAGGAAAATGATCCTCATATCTAACAATTTAATGGCTTCATTTTTAACTACTTCTTGCATAGTAGGGTTAAGCCTATGCTAGGAGTCTCTATGAAGGCTGGCTTCCTCTTCTAAATGAATCTTATCAGAGCATATTAAGGGACTAATTCCCTTTATATCAACTATAGTCCATCCTAGTGCAGATCTATGCTCATCCAATGTCTCTAAAACTTTCTCAATTTGAATTTCATCTAATTTTGAAGAAATTATAATGAGAAAGGTATCACTTGGACCTAAGAAGACACGTTTAAGGCACTTAGAGAATGGCTTGAGCTCTAGTTTTGGTTGTTCCAAGCCTGATCGTTGTTGTTTCACATTTTTAACTAGTAATTCCTCAAACTTAAGTTGCCATGGTGATCCTTTATAATCCTATAATTTCACAAACATTGAACAAATATTAGTGTATTCACCAGAATCATGAGTACGTGAAAATTTAGAATTTAAGAGAAAATTTTTAAGAGGATCATGATCAGTTAGTAGAACTTCTTCTTCTTAGATGAAAGACTTTATTAGGTAGGTTTGTTGGCACTTAATCTTTTCCCTTGGTTGCTTATTAATGTGGAAGATATTGACTTCAACTGTTATATTTCTAAAAGAAAGCTTCATCAGTCCATTTCTATAATTAATAAGTGCATTAGTAGTAGTAAGGAAATGTCTACCTAATATGAGTGGAATCTTAGAATCAAAACTACTGTTGATTGGGTGTCTAATATTAAGAAATCAACATGATAGTGAAATTTTCTATTTGGATCAAGACATCCTCAACTATCTGATGCATATTGCATCAAGTATTTCCTTCCGTAGAAGCCTAGAAGATCAAGGCCGATTCCCTTAAATCCAAATTCAGTAATAATTCTTTAATTCCACTATTAGGATGTTATAAAATCTAATTATAAGTTAGTTGGTTGGATTATATAGCCTCCTAAATAAGGATCTCCTATAAACTTTTATTGTTGTAATTTATTTGTAATTTGTCTTTGTCATTTGTTGTATTTGTTTGTAAGTTTTTACTTGTATTTTGCAAGTATTTTGTTGAGCTTGTAAGTGTCAAAAAGTATGAGAGTTTATAGAGTTATTTTAAGTTGTAAAATAGCTTACTGTCCATTTTTGCTCAATACTCGCTCGAACGAACATCATATAAAAATGGACAGAAGGCATTCCTACTACATTTTACTCACTGCCCAATTTTGCTCTAGCGACCATCATACGACCATCATACGGTCATCATACGAAAATGGGCAGAATGTTTTTCAAGCCTCTTGCTCGAGCAAACATCATACGAGATTACTTTTTGTATAAATATGTGTTTCCATTTCATGTAAAGAAGACTTTGATGAATGATGAAATGAAATTAACACTTTGTGTGTTTGGAGAGTGTTCTCTCAAATATTTCCTTTACCTATTTTCCATGCCAAGGAAATGGTGTTGGATAACTTCAAGTTGGTAGACATTGTCTTTTATGCTTAAAGCCTTCAAGTTGGTGGAATTTCCTTTATGCTTGAAGATCCCATTGGCATCTATCCTTTGTTTATGTAAGTTTATCTTTTCTTGTTGATTGTTGAAGTTTCTTTTGATTTGAAGAAGTGTTGTTGTGTTGATTGTTGAAGAAGCTTTCAAGTTGTTATTCTTGAGAAGTTGTTGTTGTTGTAAAATTGTTGATGTTTGTGTGTATGTTAAAGGGGTGACGTTTTTGTGTTTGTTGTTAGAGAAGAAAGTGTTGTTAGTTTTAAGTTTGAATATTATTGTTGTTGTTGTTGTGAAGTTCTTAAGTTTTGTTTGTATTGAAAGAAGTTTAGCTAAGTTGAATGGCATGTTAATGGTGTTGTTTTAGCCTTAAAAGTGTTGTTTTTAGAGGGATGAACAGTAATCCCGAAATTAATTTTGAGGTGTAGAAAAATCACTCCAATATATATTGAAATGCATCCCTACATGCATCACTATCCCTCCTGGTTTCTTAACTGAATGATCAGCCAATTGAAGCACAGCTGCGATAGGTTTAATATCACTCAAACCAAGTAACAAGTAAATAGAATAAGACATAAGATTTACACAAGCTCCTAAATCAAGTAAGGCTTGTGCAAACTTATGACTACTTATGATGCATGATATGGTAGTGTCACGACCCGAAATCCCTTATACAGAAACCCCGGGGGTGACTATGTAAATAAATAAAGAAAAAGTAAATAAAATCAATAAAACAGATTTTAATAAAAACATTTATACCAAAAATCATGGGTTACAAAATTTTTCTTTTAAAGTAAACAAATAAAAACCGACTCACAACTTAACATGTCTACCCGGACATGTCCAATACCATCCGAGATCCTCTATATGAGCTCTGCATCACTATTGCTAGACTCTTGACTTCGGGAACCTATAGAAGAAGGGATGAGCAATACAGTCCAGTAGGAATTTCTAACACTATACAGTTCTATAACATTTTAATAACATGCATGCACCAAACATACACAAACATATCAATTCGTTTCTCTACCTCACATACACACTAGTTTCACAAGCCTATGTATCCCTATCTCAATCATGACTGTCGCCATACATGCGACACGTCCACGTGAGTTCTACACTCATGTCGGATACTCCACACAACTACTCTGTACCCCATTACACTTATCACTCTGGGATCTTGCTTACGCGTAGCACGACGATCCCTGTCACACTGGGATCCTGCTCACGAATAGCACGACAATCCCTATCACATTGGGATCCTACTCATAAATAGTATGGCTATCCCGATCCTATCGGGATACAGTTCACCAATAGCATGGCTATCCTGATCCTACAGGGATCCAGCTTACCAATAGCATGGCTATCCCGATCCTACAGATATCCAGCTCACTAATAACAAGGTAATCCTTATCACACTGGGATCTAGCTCACCAATAGCATGGCTATCCCGATCCTACAGGGATCCAGCTCACCAATAGCATGGCAATCCCTATCATACTAGGATCCAGCTCACCAATAGTATGGCTATCCCGATCCTACAAGGATCCAACTCACCAATAGCACAGCAATCCCTATCACCCTGGGATCCATCTCATCAATAGCATGGCAATCCCTATCGTACTGGGATCCTGGACACACGGCACGGTAATCCCTAACCCAATCCAATACTTCCCCCTCGGATTTCCCGTACACTCGATTAGGATAATCGGGGTCCACTCATACAATCCGTACACACGTCACTCATCATATCTG
Organism: Bursera cuneata; assembly: GCA_026212285.1. Taxonomy (NCBI): domain Eukaryota; kingdom Viridiplantae; phylum Streptophyta; class Magnoliopsida; order Sapindales; family Burseraceae; genus Bursera; species Bursera cuneata. The sequence continues at coordinate 9,499 of JANLJB010029547.1, forward strand.
TGTATTTCTATTCCTATTCCATACAACGATCACACTATTACACGCCCGTAGTCCATACCAGGCTCACATCAGTACCTTACCATATTCATACTATTTGATCTCGTGACTATCCACTCATTACCATTAGCCCGTACGGCTCACTCGTGTCTCATTCATCTCTTCACATACGTGCCCTCACGTGGCTCACGCATCCCATCTAGCCTATCACATATATCCACGTACAATTTGTGTCTCGTATATCTCATTACTCAGATCTCGACTATCCATCTGTTTCACCACTTAACCTCACCCGTTCCGTAACTTACGATCACACGCATATCACCCGAGTATCATCCATTCCATATCGTACCATCACTTACGTAACACCAGTACTGTAGTTCTATCCTCACGTATCATCATACGTGGTATCCATACTCTATAATCCGTCCCGTATTCTCACTTCAATGACACATTCATATGCGTCCGCCCGATTCCCAAGTAGCCGCTTACTTCCATAAAATCATACACGTACTCGTAACGTCTCAAACCATCAATCCATCTAACGTCCTATTCATCAATCACATTGTCTCAATTTCCTAAGCCATAATAGAAAAGTAAATCCACATGCATATTAAAATATCATAGAAAAGTACGATAAGAAATTCTTACCTTGATATCCGAACTGTAGCTCTCAGACCTCTTTCTCTCTCTTTTTCTCATCCATATCGTGAATCCACATGTCTCGAGGGTCCCGTATAAGTCCTCGGAGTCATGGGACCAAAACTATGTAAAACAGTATCCAAGGGTTAAAATGATATTTTACATATCTGGGCCGTTACCGTAAACTCAAGAACTAAATGAAAATTCATCAAGTGGGGGTGAGATTGCTAACCTAAAGACCCTTGGGAGTCTTTGTGTCAAAACACATGGCAGGGGTAAATTGCCAAGTTCCAAAATAGTGGGGGTGTCCTGAAGGGGGCGAACTGCTAAGAACCAAGGCTGAGGGGGCCGACTAATATTTTTTCTGGTAACCGTCCTTCACGGTTTGTCACGGAAAAACATGATCGATTGCATGGAACGATGATCGGAGGACACCACCGGGCTTAGGGGACCAACGGCGGAGCCGGGCAACGGCCGAAAGGGGCAGATCGGAGAGAAGGGTAGCCGAACGGTCTAACGACATTTTCTATGATCCAAGCCTCGGATGGTCAATCGGGGACCACAGCTGGACTCTTCAGGCTGAGACGCGTCGATCCTGACCTGTGGTAGTGGTTGTCGACTGCAGAGGAGGGAGATCGACTTCTGGCAATTGAAACTTCCTAGCCCGATCTACGATGTTTTCGACATTGGATGGGGGAACGACGACCACCACCGTGACTAGCACATTGAGAGCTTTCTATTGCCATCGGCCATGACAGCTAACTCGTCAGAAATGTGAACGATCACCGGAGACAATGATTTTTTGGCTATCAGGGGTGTTTCTACAGATTTCTCAAAATGTAGGGCCACAATAGTTTATATAGACTTGGCATTCGGGGGGCTATCTATAAATTCTCAAACCTTTGACGATAGCGAATCCCAACCCTGAAGTCTCGGCATCTCATTACCGACCCATCCTCATCTATTTTTCACTCACGTGACCCTCAAAAATCCGCACATCGGGTACTAAAGACGAAAAGTCCGTGAACCCACATAAAATTATATTTTAGTTCCATTTTCTGAAAACTCTCGAATACCTCTGAATACTCATATACACGACGTTATTACGTCCGCATCACCCCATATATGTCAAAATTACACGGTTTTATGATTGCTAACTTTGAAATCTTTCACTTATACGCCTAGATCACTGTTTCAAGAAATCTGGGTTACCACAGGTAGGGCATCCTAGATCTTTATATTTTGGTAGGATTCTTTGTTTAATTATAACACTAACTTGTTCAGTTAAGAATGTCATTTTTTTAACATGGTGCTTCCTCTTCATTGTGCATGGATCTTTTAGAACCTTAGCATATGCAAAAACTTGCGTTATTACATGTAAAAAGGGAAGATAAATCTTCACCTGCCTAAGATTTTCTAGGATTTTAGCATTATGATCCTTAGCTTTCAAGGTAGACTTGAGAGCTTAGAGGAATGGCACCCTAGTTGGACTGACTACTACCTCACTATCCTTTAAGTCATCCTTTGTCTCTCTACTCGAACTATCTTGATCATTCCTATTTCTAGGGGTTTCATCTATAACTTTACCAGATCAAGTGGTGATTGCATTTATTTCCTTAAGATTTTTTCTATTTGGATTGGAAGTTTGTGTCTTATTTTGGCAACTAGGATTTGGTTGAGCTTGGCATAGGTACTTCCCTTGCTTATTAATGGTAAGGGCATTTGTCAATTTAGAAAAGTGGTTTCTAATTTCTTTGCTCTTCCACCACTTGGCTGATTAGAGATTCAAATTTCTGATTAGTCTTGCCTTGGGCTTTTATGAATATATGCAATGTGTACTCCAGAAAGCTCCTAGTAGTTTGGGGTGTAGGATATCGCCTAGGACCCTAGGATTGTGGTATGTATTATTGTTATTACTGATAGGGTTTCCAACTAAAATTGGGATGATTAAGCCACCTCAGATGATATGTATGCCAAAAAGAGGTGTAAGGTTTCTTATACATGCCTAAAGCATTGCAGTTCTTCATACACTTCTTTCATCTTAATATAAGGAAGACACTCTTGAGCTAGGTGATCTACCTTTCCACACTCAAAACATGGGTCTAAAGACTACACGATTAGCCAAGTATGTTGTCTTTAGGTCCTTGGTTTTTAATGCTTTTAACTCCCTAGTAAGCATCTCTACCTTAGCCTTAAAACTATCTTCTTCCCTAAGTTGATATATGCCCCCACTATTTGAGTTACCAGTAGGTTGCAGCCTATTAATACTTTCAGTAGCACTAGGTCCAGTCCAAGTATGAGCTTTTTTAGCAAACTCATTTAGTACTCTATGGCCTTATCAAGATTCTGTTGTAAGAACTCTCCATTACACATCATCTCTATAAACTGGCACTCCCTAGGTGTAAGTCCCTTATAGAAATAACTAACTAGGCACCAATTTTCATACCCGTGAGGACACATACTCAATAATTTTTTAAATCTCTCCAAACTATAAGGTGTCACTATCCTTTTGTACAAAGGTAGAGATCTACCTTTTTAAAGCATTGGTCTTGTGTTGGGGGAAGTACTTATTAAAGAACACTTGAGTCACCTCAGTCCATGATCCTATTGATCTAGGTTGCAATAAGTCTAACAAACTCTTTGCTCTATCCTTTAAAGCAAAAGGAAAGAATTTTAGCTTCATAACATTACCAGTAGTGTTTCAATTATGGAATGTGGAAACTACCTCCTCAAACTCCCTAATGTGAACATAAGGGTTCTTATTTTCTAAACCATGAAAAGTGAGAAGTAACTATATCATTCCTAGTTTGAACTCAAGGTGAGGAGGGGTGGTTGGAAAAATAATGCATATGAAGAAATACATACTAGGATTAACAACTAGGATTGGAAAGAACAAGATTAGTGAGTGGGAAGAAAACTTACAAAAACTTCAAGTTTGAAATGGGCTTCTTCCTTGCTACAACTTGACCAAATCACCACCAGATCACTCCAAATTAAGATATGTTGTTCTTCTAATGACTTAAAACACATATTCACCTTTGAATTGACTTTAATTTGCTAGAATTATAGAGAAATTTTGAAGACAAAATTTCAAGAGGGAGCGAGAGCTTCTATTTGGCAATGAGAGAAGATGAACATGAATAGTATTCATCATATTACACTTGGCATATTTATATATTTTTGGTGGCTTAGGCTTATCTCATTTAAATTTAAATGGCAAATTCCAAAATTGCCATTAAAACAATTTATATGTCTAACTTATTCTTCACCAAAACAAATGGGCTTATAGGCTTGGGCTTTATAATTTAATTAAATCCAATTTAATAAAACTAATGAAAATGGGCCAAGCCATTAAAACAAAACATAGGCCCAAATTTGTCCAATTTCAAAATTTAACTAATTTGGCCTTTAAGCCCACTATGGACTTCCAAGTCCAATAAACAATTTAATAAATAAATTAACATATCTAATATGTTTAAAAGCCCATAAACAATTTTATAGAAAAATCCAAATTTTTCTACAAAATTCACTAACTTGATTAATTCCAAATTAATCTAATTTCTCTCTTTAATGTCGAAATTAATCATATATTAATTTTATTTCAATCCTTCATGTCAATTCTTCATCGGTGAGTCTTTGGTGATCGATCCATTAGGTTTTCGGATATGTGGGAAGTAAATCAGGTTTACCAGACCATCTGTATAAGCGTGCGAAACATACCACACTTTTATCGATTTACAAGACATGGTTAGCTTCTAGCAAAGCACAGAGTCTACCCACTTCTTTGAAAATATCCAAAGATGTTTATAAAATTTTTCATATATAGTTCTATGTAATTAAATCCTATGTCCAATGTCACGTACGAGGTCTAGGGTTGGTTACGTATCTACCCTAATAACGATGTACATTTCAGATTCTTAAAATGACTGATTCTCTTCACCAAGGAGATCAAGAACTATCCTTATCATCCCGATGGTTGTAACCCTTTGAGTAATCATTGTCGAATCCTGTGTGATATTATCTCCTTTTACCCAGAGTGACATATCTCGTCTTGACATTACACCCACTCCTAAATGGTTCTCAGTGTACCCGATCACAAGTGTCTATGAAACCCGTTAGGATTCCAGACGTCAAGTGTCAAAGCATACCGATTGCCATATGAGATAGCCGTGAAAGTTTTAAGTCTGAGGATTACTTACACCTACCCTGAATGGACCTCCCATAAACACTTTAGGTAAACTACCAATAGGATTCTGTACCTAGTCGTGTCTAGTGAATTTGTTCCCATTCTAAACAACTAACAGTATTCTTCTATGACACTTACTTAAATATCCAATATTTAAATGAATGAAAATCATACAGTTATGCTTTCATAACCTGTACAAGTGTAATACTAGTCTATACAATATTACGAATGCCCTATCTTGTTAATACTTCATTTAGGGATAGTTTAATGATTAAATCTTATATGGATTAATACTGTCTCATATCTATGTTAATATGATATTAATCATAAGGACTTTTATCATACATAAATAAATAAGTAATCAAGTTACAGTATAATTTCCTTTTATTACATAAATCAATAGTTGTGCAAATATAATATTTGTTTACAATGTGATGCTGTTAAACACAATATTCTAACAATCTCTCACGTGGCTTAGAGCTAATCACCAATGTACCTAATGCCTGATTTATGTATATGTCGTTCAAATTTCTATTGAGAAATAGTCTTGATAAAAAGATTTGTAATGTTGTCATCTGATGACACTTTTTCAACTTTAACATCACCACGATATACGATTTCTCAAATCAAATGATATCTTTGGAGTATGTTTTTGGATCTTTGATGAGATTTTGGTTCTCGTGCTTACACTATAGTCTCATTATTGTCACAATACAAAGGAATTGGCTCAACAGCTGAAGGAACTATACCTAATCCAATTAGGAATTTACGGATCCAAACTGCCTTTTTAATAGCCTCAGCAGTAGCTATGTATTCCGCTTCTGTTGTTGAATCAGCTACAGTCTCTTGCTTGGATGATTTCCAGCTCACTGCACTATTATTCAAACAAAATATGTAACCAGACTGGGATCGGTGATCATCCCTATCAGACTGAAAACTTACGTCAGTGAAACCATTCACGCCAAGTTCTTCATCTCTATATACCAAGAAAACATCTTTTGTTCGTCTAAAAGAGAGAAGTTGCGCTTGAAGACTTAGGCAATTCGGCAAGGAGTAAGGCTTTAGTGTAAAGATTTGAACAATGACTAATTTTAGTCAGAACATGTTATATAAAATTTATGACTTTGTAAATAAATGTAATTAATGTGAGTATCCTACTATTTGTTTTATAGGAAAGAATTTTTTAAATGAAACAATTTAATATTTTGGAATTCTTTTTACAGAACTAATTGATAAGTTATTTCTCAAGAAGTGTTACTATTCCACGTTTCCTTTGGAGAGAGTTAGTCAGTTACAGTCGTAATGAATTGGTAAAGTAAATGAGTTAAATACATTTGTTGCAAGTCTTATATCACAAATCAGAGTGGTGCAGCGGAAGCATGGTGGGCCCATATGTAAGGTTAGGTGAATACCCTAGGATCAGTTTAAGATTTTCCAGCAAAGAATTAGATGAAATAATACTCACAAAACTCCTTGCAAAATGCTTCAAAAGCTTGCCGAAATCTTCTCCAAAAGTGGTGAAAATGAGGTATGTTGTTTATGCCTTGGCTAAGAACACCTTCCCATCTTTGATTTGATGAATAATGTGCTAGCAAGCCTTGATTTTGTTCAACCAAAATCTGCAAAAGAGAGAGTTAGTATTGC
>JANLJB010029548.1:0-15969 GCA_026212285.1 Bursera cuneata
GGGAATAAGTGACATTTTAAAAAAAAAAAAGTAAAACATATCTTTATAAGAAATGCTTTAAAAAAATATTTATAAAAAAATAAGGAACAAATATGATTAGACTAGCTAGTTTAGAAGTTCCCAGATTCTCCTAAGTTAATAATTCCTTTTGTTAACTTCCAGTGATGAGAGTAGGAACAAAACCCTTTTCAGAAGATTGCTAGGTCTTTTAGGGGACAACAATTCAAGTATGGAGCAAGAGGAAAAATAAAGCTGGAGGCTGGGATGTGTTTTGAAAATATGAGGTATTTTCAAGAGGTTTTGAAAGATTATGTTATCCAGGAGGGTTTTGTATTAGATAGGAAGAAAAATGAGAGCACTAGGCTAAGGGCTAAGTGTACTATAAAAGGTTGTCCTTGGCTGATATATGCTTATAGATTAGTAGATAAATCCACTGTCTAAATCAGGAGCTTAAACCCCACTTACATGCTTAAGGGTAGAAGAAAACCTAGATGGTACGTCTAATTAGATAGCCTAAAAACATGGGAACTTAATTAGGTCTACTGCTGGTACTACAATAAAACCTCTAGCAGATATTTTAAGAGATGAACATCAAACAGAAGTTCCAAAGCATAAGCTAGAGAGCCCTAGAGACCTTAGACCTAGACCATGCAAAATTCTATACAATGTTAAGGAAGTATTGTAATGCTATCCTCCAAAGCAATTCTGGGTCAATGAGTTTGTTGAAGATTGATAGGCTTGAAATCCCTCATAGCCCTATTTTTTAAGAGATTTTTCTTTAGCTTTTCTGCCCAAAAAGAGGTTTTTTTTTTTTTTAATTAGGATGTAGGCCATTCATAGGGGTTGATGGATGTCATTTGAAGGAAAAATATAGAGGTGTGTTACTGGCTGTTGTTTCTGTAGATGCAAATAATGGTATATACCCCTTAGCCATTAGTATTGTTGAAGTTGAGAGTACTAACTCATAGGGTCGGTTTCTTAGTAAGCTATATGAATTCCTTAGGGGGAATGCCATATTCCAATAAGCTTTATGAGTGATAGGCAGAAGAGGTTAATTAATGCATTAAATAAGTATTGGCTAAATGGGAACCATCGATTTTGTGATGGGCATTTGTTATCCAAGCTCAACAGTAAGTTCCCTGCCTTTAAAGTGTCTAAGCTATTTTGGAAGGCAAGCAAGACATCAAACAAACAAGATTTCCTTGCTGCCATGAATGAGCTTAAGGATATGTATGAAGAAGCTTACTTGTTGTTGTTGGAGTTTCACCCTTCACTTTGGTCAAGGCATGAATTTAACCAAAGGGTGAAATGTAATCATGTAACCAATAACATTATTGAATCCTTTGATTCTTGGTTATGAGACAGTAGAGCAATGCCAAACTTGAGTTTATTAGAGGAGTATAGAAGAAATGTCATGAGAACAACAATTGAGAAGAGGGAAGAGGCATTGTAGTGGGTGATAGAATATTGAGGACCTAAGTAAGTTGAAACATAACCTGGCTGCAAAGAGGTCTTTAGAACACAAGAAACAGTAGAGGTTACAAAGCCAAGCTAGCACATCAGCTATACTCAAGGAAGAGTAGACTTGTTCAATGCCATTGGGAATGCAAGATAAGGCTGAAGCTGACATGACAAAAAAGGGTGACTTAGCTGATGCTGAGGTAGCAAAGGTGGCTGACAGTTACAGAGACGCTGATGTGGTCAAGATGCTGATGTGGCGATGATATGGCATTATCCATCAGATGTTTATATGGCAAAGACGTGGTATTATCCTTCCAGAAGATGGAAGTTATAAGTAGTTCTCTAAACATGGAGATAATGATGGGATAATGATGAATGTGAAGATAATTATGGGATAATGATATATTTAGATTAGGTTATATTATCTTATCTTTTAGTTGCGATAGAGATGGGAATAAAGAGTCTTAGTAGGACTCCACTATTGTAACCTCTTTATAAATAAAGCTTTAGAGTTCATTTGTATTTATTCATTTAGTTATATAAAATCAGAGCTTAGTCTCTAATAAGCAGCTTGCTTATTATTCTCAATGCTTGTGCTGTCTTTACGGCTTAATGCTTGGGCTTGTCTCTTATGTGATCTTTACTGTGTGAGAGCAAGAGGAGTTGTGGTTTAAGTTTTCCTTGCTATAGTTCCAAATCTAGCTTCGACGACGGAGTTAGCGTATTGTGTTGTGGAGATCATAGCCTCTGTTAGTCTAAGTGTTATAATATTTATCGGCCTAGGATCGGGGTCTCCACCACAGAAGTACCTCCTACAATCTACAAGGCCCTAGGTGAAATGAAAAAAAATCAAGAAATTTGAGGATAATTTGACATGGTTAAGATTTCTTTGAAGTTAGGGATAAGTTGCAAACACCTTACAAGGCATACATTATCAATACAAGAAACAGGTTTTGTGATTGTGGCAGTTGATAGATTTCTGGAATTCACTGTCCACATGCATTAAGTGCATTCAGCTTTCGAAGACTAAATGATTACACACATTTCATAGACCCCTATTTGTCAATTGTAAATTTTATGACTACTTATGGTGAGAACATTCAACCAGTTCTAGACCAGATACATTGGGCGGAGGATGAAGGCAGTGAAAAGATTTTGCCACCTCTGAAGAGGATCAAATTTGGGAGTAGAAGGAGGGAAGTTGATGAACCTAAGAAATAGAACCAAAGGGGCACTATTACCTGTAAGAAGTGTGGCATTTATGGGCATAACATAAGGACTTGTGTCAAAAGACAAAGAACTCAGGTATGTATGAGTCAATTTTTTTTTTTTTAAATTCTGTTATGCATGCTTAATTATATTTTGACTACATTCCTGTGTTTTATTTTGATACAGCAAGGGGAAGGTTCAAACAACTAGGTTTATTCGACTATTAGTGTCAGGGACATGATTGAGTCTCAAACAAGTTCTCAAAAAGGTAAAAATTGTATGTGTTTCATTGCCTTTTCTGTTATTGAATAAGCAATTGTTTGGCTGACTGTCTTTATTGATTAAACAAAATCAGGTGAAGGTTCTCAGAGCCAAATTTGAAGCAATACAGATTGAGTGTAGATGTTGGAAATTTTGTAAAGGCTACATTTGACTTTCTTTTGTATTTGATAGTTTAAGTACTCTTAAGATGCAGATGCTAGGATTTTTTGTCGATTGTGTTATAAAACTTTGGGTAATTTTTTGTATCTGACAGTTCAAGTTTAGGTATATCAATTTTTTGGACATAGTATTGTGGAAGACAACAAGTTAAAAACTGTACTTGTTGTATTACATTATACTATGTGATCATAGTTATGATTTGTAATCAAACATATTAGTCTTTATCAAACAGATTGGTCTTTATCAAACAGAATTAATTTTATGAATGTTTATTGTAAATAGAACACATGTTAATCCAAATAGATTTCTAAACTATTTATTTTTCTGCTTGCATTGGATTTTTTGGATTGTTCAGTGTGTTTTTGTTGTCTGAGTTTCCCTTAAAGGCCTAATTTTTGTTCCCTCATTTTTTTTGCCCTTCTATTGTTCTTTTTTTTTTATGGTAAATTTGAGGGCAAAATTGGAATGCTATGTAACTTTTTAGATAGAGATACAAATTTTTAATCGGACATAAATTAATATTTTATTTTTTGTTAATATTTTATTATATTTCTTGCATGTTTCAGTTATATGAAGGGTATTTTAGTCATTGTAATCTATTTCTAATATCAGCTAATACTATTTATTTAACGTCTGTTAAGTATTTGGGAGGTTAGTATTAGTTTAACATAAATATGGGGCTACATATTTTCTCATAATTTATCTAAGAGGTCAGAAAATTCACCCTTCACTTTAGGCTGTTTGGATTGGACTTGGCCTATATAGTAGTTTTCACTCCTTCAAGTTTGATACTTAATTAGATACCCAATAAAAATTAGACCATGTGTAAAAAACACTCAAGTTTGAGGGCATGTTTAAAAATTTAACAAATCTTGATTTTTTTTATTTATTTTTATTGTTTAACCGATTGCTTCCTGTTTGTCAAACATTATGGTTAAATGCGTATATTTCACCCATCAATTTAACAGGTTAACGACCACAACAATTATGAATAACAGACATTAGATCATTGAACCCGTTAAGAACATAATTATATGCATTTTAATATCTTACCTGAAAAAAATATATTTTGATTCACTACTTTGAAATTGATTATGCAAATAAAGAAAACATTAAACTTGCTCCTCTAGAATTTAGTTATTCCCTCTCATTTATGATAAAAGTTAAAAGGTTTAATAATTTCTTAAATCAACCTTAAAGATGCGGTGATTTTTCAAGTTTTCGCAAATCTCAATGAGTGGTTTGTGGATAGTGTAATGCAGCCATTAATACTAAAAGATGGAGAAACTCAATGGAATTTTCAAAACCACATGGCGGTGACGTTAGATTTTCAACATGTACATCCGTTTACAAGTGTTAGCATAAACTGTTCTAACATGATACTTTCGTCAACTCAGATGTTTTGTTTTTTAAAGTAAATTGTCTGTTTGTTGGAGGCAGAGCAGGTGCAGCAGTAGCAGTTAATAAAAGAAAATTAAAAAATCTGAGTCCATGGGTAACACTACACTCTCCTTCAAAGAAGCTTCCTCTTGCCGGCTGCTGCCCAAAGGCGGACGCTCCAACTCAGACCTCACTTCCAATAATTTAATACTCATCACGTTAGTGGGTACCTTTCTCCTCGGTTTCTTCTCTTCTCCTCCTCCTCCTCTTGCTTTTTGAGTGAGGAGAACTGAACTGCCAAGTGGGATCCATTCAGAACTGGCTCTGAGGTACTTGATCTTCTTTCTCTAAGCTTCGGGGCTCGTTTGATCTCTCTTTGGCTTGGTGGGTTTATGATGAAACGATTCTGTTGTTGTTTGCTTTGTTCAACTGTGTAGATTGGTTTGTTAGATGGCTTCTATGGTTAGGGTGTAGCTCTCTGTATTTATTATTATTATTATTACTATTTTTAATTATTTTCTGGGTTGTGTTATTTCTGCGCAATTTTCAATTAGAAAAGTCAAACATGATCTTTGAGGAAGGTTATGAATTTAGATGACTTTGAATAGTAGATGATTTTGAGGAACAACTGCAACAAGAAGTTTCAAGTCAATTGATGAGGTCTGACAATAATATTATATAAGTTTGACAGGACCTCTCATGTATAATATGACGGTGAGTAACAACCGCAGTGAAAAGTTTGAGTTAATTGGTAAGCTTCAACAGTTATTTATTTAATCTAAGAGGATCCGAATTTAAATATAGATATGAGGAAACAGACACTGTTCTAAGTTTCGAAATCTGATGCAATGTTATGTAAACACTTGAACTTAACAGGTTAAGTTGTTAGGCAAGATCCAAAAAATGGTGTTTAAGCTCTAGCATGATTTCCAAGATGAATATGGATAGGAAACATTGATAAAAAAGCAGAAGCCACGTTAAGTAGCAATTTTTAAAACTTTAAGTACTAGGTAAGAGCCCTATAATAGTTTTTAAATTCGTATAGTTGAAAGAAATCTAGTGTAAAACCGCCTTTTTTGTCTTCGAGTTTACAGGTTGGATAGTGAACTTGCGAGTGATTGTATTAGGAAAGATCGATAAAAAAGGATGATATGACTCAAGTTAGATATTGTGAAAAACTTTTGTTATGATGATTACAAAATGAATGACATTATGCATTTATTTTCAGCTATGGACAAGGAGGGTACAAAAAGTTGGTTTGACATTCCAATGTAGTGAAGTGACTGATTTTATTTGATGAAGAAAGAGTTAGAAATAGCTGTGACTGCAGAATGCCTAGTGAAATGTGTTAAATGATAGTCAGTGGCTTAAAGGTTGAGTTCTCATGGCTTTGCAATTATGCTGTGACTGATCAGATCTTTGTGTATTGCAGATGGAGCACGTAGCGGAGAAGGTAGACCTTGAATCTGATGATGAAATCCTTTTCAGCTCATCTCCAGCTGCGAGGAAAATGCATCCATTTAGTTTTGAAACGACTCATACGTACTCATGGGCACATTTCACCTATTCATGGATTTATAAGCAAATAGAAAGGGGACCTTTCAGTAGCATTTACTTTGTTATATTCAAGGCAAAGATTAATATGTTGTTACCTTTTGGTCCCCTAGCAGTATTGCTACATTATCTGACTGGAAAGCATGTAAGGACGAGCACAACTTTTGATTCTCCTTTTTATCCTTTTCTTGCTTTAAAGGATATATTAGTGATTAAGCCAACATAATTAGAAGAAAGAATACAATAACATTTCCTTGCATTTACCTCTTTGAACTATGATAAATATATTATTTATTTTTGACATTATTGATGATTAAGTGATAGGTTATTAGCAAGCTATGAATTGTAAAACTGCATTCATCTTTAAGGTTCAGTCCTCACGGTTCACTATGACTTCCTACATCTTTATCATTGTTTGATAGTTATTATATTTTAGGGATGGGTCTTCTTCTTCAGCTTATTGGGCATAACACCGCTGGCAGAGCGTTTGGGTTATGTTACTGAGTAAGCTTTTGTTTGTTGTAAATATAACATTATTTTATTCTGTTATCTGCTCTTTGGCTTTAAATAGTGCTGACATCCTAATTTACTTACCATTTTTAATGCAGGCAGCTTGCTTTCTACACTGGGCCAACAGGTATAGTTATAATCTTTACTGTACATTTTGGTTAAGTGGTGAAGAAAGATTAACCAAATCCTTTGTACTACATATTGAAGTTCAATATGAGGAATCCATAATATACATGGAAATGTTATAATATTAGCAGCAGCATGATTGGCGATTTAAGTTATTAGATAGGAGAAATAGAAGAAAGTGAGGGGAAGTTCTAGGAAGAGAAATTTGAGAATCTGACAATGTTATGGTTATTCTTTTATTTAGAGGGACCTGACCTTTTTGGAAAGCAAAGCCTATTTTATTTTTCCCCAAATCTAGACTTGTTGAAAGTTTTAAAAGTTCCGAAGAGAAATACTCTTTTATCTCATTCAGACTATACAGGAAAGTCAATGCTTTTGAATAGTTCAGGTTATCAATTCTTTCTATAGTTCTTTGCTGCTGATGTTTCATTAACAGAATAAAGAACAATCCTCTAATGTATGTCGGTGGCTCTCTATCCAATCAAATTTTTATTGAACTGGTGTATCGCTATCTAGTCTTTGATGCTGCTACACCAATTATAGAATGAATTTAGTTTAAGGTGAAGAGTTGACAGCTATCCTACCCTACATGAACAAAGATATAAACTCTTACATCAGAGTTGGTACTATGTATGTTTTGATAGTTTTTCATATCCATACAAACATTTTATTCCTAATACTTCTGAACTATGAAGTTTAACACCAGTTGTAATTTAATCCTTCCAAAATTTGTGTTATGTGATCGATAGAGGAAATTGGAGATTGACTGTGATGGGGACGTAATTGTTTCATGTCAAGATATGTCATTCTCATCCCTAGTTTTTTTGTTCTTTTTCTGTGTTTTTGTAACAATATTGGTTCTTTAGTAATTATTTAATTTTTCTTTTTAACCTTTTCTGTGGAGAACTGTTGATGTATGTGTATAAGCCTGGTGGGTATGCCTGTAGGAGCAAGAGTGCATATATGAATGTCTGACTGCTTTTGCATGCATCAGTATTTTTGCATTTGTATGTTTGATTGTATATTTGTTGATTTTAGGACTTGTTAGAGTGAAAAAAAGAGTTCTGGTTATTGTTTTTAAAAATCAACTTTCCACATAGCGATACGTATGTATCTATCCTCAACAAAGATATACCTACCTATCTGTCCTCTAATCTTGTGGTGATTGGATGGTTGATTATGCATTATTAGGCACTGAGTTATAAGATTTGTGGGATAAGTTTTAAATTGGAATGGTGCTTCTACAAAAGGTAAATTTTCCTTTTCTTCACTTTTAAAGCTGTTGATATCCACCCTTTAGGTAATCCATCTCATGTTCCATTAGGTATTAGGTTTGCACCTCCTCCAGGATCCATAATATTTTCTATATTCCAAGTTGTATGTACCTTATTTTATTTTTATTTTTTTACAAACTGGACAGTGTTTTGTTGGGATTTGCAGTTGGGGGCCTTTTGAATGCCACATTTGGCAATGCAACAGAAATGATAATATCAATTTATGCATTGAAGAATGGGATGATACGGGTTGTTCAGCAATCACTGTTGGGATCAATCTTGTCAAATATGTTGTTAGTGCTTGGATGTGCCTTCTTCATTGGGGGAATCTCTCACCATCAGAAAGTTCAGAAATTCAATAGTGTATGAACTGTTTCCTATGAAAATAGTTCCATTGATATTGTCCTGATGTAGTATAATTTAAATTGAATCGAATTACCCTGGCAACAGGCTGCTGCTGCGGTGAATTCTGGATTGCTTTTGATGGCTGTAATGGGGATAATGTTACCGGCTGTGCTTCATTTTACACATACTGAAGTGCACTTTGGCAAGTCAGAGTTAGCGCTTTCAAGATTTAGCAGCTGCGTAATGCTAATTGCGTATGCTAGCTTCATTTTCTTCCAACTAAAAGTTCAACCTAAACTCTATAAACATAATGAAGAGGTTAGATTCTTCTCCGCCTTCAACTTTCGGAGTATCAAGCATCTGATTATTCAATTGATCTTCTGTTGAGTAAATTTATATTTTCTTAAGTTACAACATTGATTAAGTCTGAAGTTTGTAGTTGTAAGTTTAACTTAAAGATTTTGACAGCACATAGCATGATGTTACTTATTAGAAAGAGATGCAAATTATTGCATCTACTTTTTTTTGGATTATGGAACACTATTATATCTACCGTTATGTATATTACCTCTATTTCCTTTTTTTCCTTTTCTTTGTCCTGTACAATTGTTTGACTTTTCATTGGGGGGATGAAGCAACTACAGGTAATATGCTGTGCTATTAAGAAACATAGCAATGGTAAATAGTTCGGTTCCTTAAGTATCTCTCCAATTTTCAACTCCAATATCCTGGACACCAATATTGTCCATGGACATATTGCTTGGAAGCATCACCAATTTATGTTGATTTTAATATCGTTACATCAATAATACCATTGTTGTGATTTTTTAATTCCTGCTGTATTTTTGGATTCTATTCTTTTGACCTTACGAATTTAAGCAAAGATGTATATAAATGCTAAATTATCAACCATCTGCAATTGCTGTAGGGGAGAGGCAATGATGATGAAGATTTTGATGAAGCGGAGGCTCCTGAAATAACATTCTGGGACTCAATCGGCTGGCTTGCTATTTTGACTATGTGGGTGTCTATATTATCTGGATACCTTGTTGATGCTATCCAGGTATTGTCTATCTTAAAGCTTTTGCAATTTATAATTGATGGTAAATTTGCCGTTCAATTATTGTTTCCCTTTTTCTGCCCGTCTCGATTGACTTAGAAACTTAACTTTGTTACTTTTACCAAGCTGAAAATTCATTTCAACTGCAAATAAAATTTATTTCTACTTCTTAAGGATTGATGTAATCTCTTGTTTTATTGGTTTTTTAAATATTTCGTGTACAAAAGTAGGTTTCCTAGTAGTTTATTAGGGAATTTTGAATTAGGGTGATCTTCTTATAAATCTCTAAGCTTTGTAAAGTCAATGAAGGGCTTCTAATTGGTAGGAAAGATGAAGAATGTATTAAATTTGAGAATAGCTGTAAAAGTTTTGCCCATTTGCTCTCTCTTCCTCCTTTTTCTCTTCTAACTCTCTTCCCTTATGGGTTTTGGCTTTTGTTCTCCTTTCTCTAAACTCTTTCTCTTTGTCACTCGACTTTCATGGCTTCTCTTTCTAATCTATTGAGATCTACTTAGTATTACTCGCTTTCTAGTCATAATACTTTTCTCTCTGCATAATTTTTCTACTTGCATCACTATCTTATTGTCTCCCCAAAAAAAATAAGAAAAAGGAAAAAAAAAAAAAAAAAAACTTACTTTACATCCTACCTACTAGATGAAATTCCATAGATACTTGCTAATTTCATAGTACGTCAGTTTGTATAAGAGCAAGTTCTGATGCATCTACAATTGATCGTAGAAAACTATGGAAGATGAATTTTGTAGGACTTGTAAAATTCGTAGAGGGGGAAAATGCTATATTTGTGATTGATAGCAATGGTGAGTGGTTAAGTATTAGATCTGCGGAGAGACTGTCAAAAGATTGATATTTTGGGTTAAAGAATGACGAGTAAGAAGCTTTTGATAATAACTTTCCATAAGTTTATTGAAACAAATCTTTTTCGTGTTCTTCTATGAACTATTTTCCCCATCTGTTTTGATTATTATCTTATCTCTGGGAAAGTCATAGATTGAGAAAAGGAAAATCATATGTAATTGTATGGAACAGGCTTATGTTCTTAAAAAGAATAGATAATTTTTTTATTTTTTTTTATAAAAGAAATACAAACTTATTAAAAATACACATGGTAATCCAGATGAGAAGTCCACCAGAATTGTGTAATATAACAGGAAAGAATAACAGGAGAATAACCATAACCAAATTAAAACCAAACAACATCATTGTCTTAAACTATAGAATACTGAGGAAAAAAGATAGGAATGCTTCTAAATTCTTTTATAGTAGAAGCCAAAGATCGAACTTTATCCCTTGAATGCACTTTCTTATCTTCAAGACTTCTTTCTCGATTTATTAAATAGTCCACACTTTCATAGCACCATATCATTCCTTGACCAAATCTGCTATGCTTAAAAGGTGTTTTATTATTATTAGATGAATTTGACCAAAGTTTAATAGGAAATTTTATCTGTTATTTGAAACTTTTAAACTCAAGGCAAGATTAGCTCATCTGAGATGAGATGGAATTATGTTTACTTGGTCCATTTCCATTTCCATCTCATTTATTTGTTTATAGCCAAAAGAGATGGGATTTAAAAAGAGAAGAAAAAGCATGAATGTGGAAGATATGCAAAGACTTTATTTTCTTTATTGGATGATTATTTCGGATTTTGTCTCTAGTTGTGATCTTTATAAATATATTATTCTTTTCCTTCTTCTTTTTCAATAGAAAATTCAGGTTAAAACTTATTCATGGATTTGGGTTTACTTTATTACATATGTAGGATAATGTAAATTTGGGTCTTTTTATGATTTAGTATTAGGTTAGGGTTTTTTTCATGTGTTTAGGGTTAGAAAAGAAGCCTTTCTAAGGTATCAAAATAGGATTGAATGAGAGAAATAATTTTGTATAAACTAATTTATTAAAGAATCTTTTGCTTTCTGTACCTCTTTTTCTCTGTTTTATAACCCTATTACATTCTTGATCTATCTTTTTATTTCCTGTGTCTTTTTCTCTGCTTCCGATCCTCTATTTCTCCTGAGTTTCTCTATTAAAGCTACATTCTTCCACTACTTCCATGATTCCATCATCAAAGTTGGTTCATCCTTTGCTGACTTGGATTAGAACATTTATATGGTATTTCTTCTCTCCATTTATAGAAAGAAATGCATGTAGACTAAGAAACTCATGGTAGGGGTTATGCAGAGAACAACTACTTAATGATCTTTTGTGGCTGAAGTAAGATAATTGGGTTGAAGAATTTTTTAGTTGTTTCTATTTCATAGGTCGACTTTTCTCCCTATCTCTCCTCTCCCTTTTCTTCAGTCTTCTTCATCTTCTTATCTCCCACCGCTTTCTTGGCTGTTGTCATTGGGTCATCATCAATAAATATTCAAAAAATCAGTGTTATAACTGCATTCCTGGTTTCATTTCAGGGAGCATCTGACTCTTGGAACATGCCTGTGGCCTTTATTAGTGTCATCCTCCTTCCAATTGTAGGAAATGCTGCTGAGCATGGAAGTGCAATCATGTTTGCCATGAAGGATAAGCTTGTGAGTGTTTAGAAGATTGATAATGTTTAATTACTTGCAGTTTATGAATGATTTATTAGACACGATGTTTCTACAGGACATCACACTTGGAGTTGCAATAGGATCATCTACACAGATATCAATGTTTTTGGTAAGATTGTTAAAGAAATTTCACTAATTTTTGACAGTTGATTGACTTTGAGTAACCACTACCAACCACAATCCCATTTCTTGATAGAAAAGACTCAAGTTTTGGCTTGATAAAGTTAATAGAGTAGCTTTTATAGATTAAAAATTGCAATAGGTGATTGCTTTTTGGTTAATTTTAAAAGGCTAACATTTTCGTGTTGTTGATTATTGTAGATCCCCTTTTGTGTAGTTGTTGGGTGGTTCATGGGAAAACCAATGGACCTGAATTTTCAACTCTTTGAGACTGCTACTCTTTTTATCACCGTGCTAGTGGTGGCATTTATGTTGCAGGTTTGTACTACCTCTGTAATTATTACAGATTCAGACTAATAGTAGGAGGTTTTGTAATGATTTTATAAACCGTTCAATGAGTTTGTAATTATGGCAAATCCTTAGGGGTTAATAAAAGATATCCTGTGTTGTATCTCATATAGCTGTGGCAGATTCTCTTTGGTCATGTGCAATAATTAACTTATATCCTTTGATTTCAAGTCAATTTATCAATAGGAGTGTATCCTTTTACATTTGTAATACTTGCTTCGTTACGACAACTTAATCATTTCCTTCCTCATTGCAGGAAGGAACATCAAACTATTTTAAAGGTTTAATGCTTATTCTAGGCTATCTGATAGTTGCGGCAAGCTTCTTTGTCCATGTTGACGTATCAAATGGTGAGTTTTATGCACAAAAACATCAGCAAATACTGACTGGTTTGATATATTGTGAGCTACTGTTATCTGCTTATTGTCTGGAAGGTCAACTAGTTTCTTTTATACTAATTCTTTGGCCCATATTTGTAATTTTGTTCCTAATTTGTATGTATGTATTCGTTATCAGTCAATACAAAAATTATGATTCAACATGTTACTTATCGTCTGTTTGTGTCAAATGATGCAGATGATGATTAGTATCTATGATAGCCATAGATATACTGGCTTATAAGCAAAATGTCGCGTGTTCTATACATGTAAACGCCGTGGCTGGCTATATTCTGGAAACTATTACTAAGATACCCAGAGCTCTAACGACCTACGTGTGTGCATTCCCGGCAACAAAAAGCTGGAAGTTCTCTGAGCCGTGTTTTACAGCAGAAGATCCTTTCCACAAGCACGGAGAAGTGGGTTGAGATCGATTCTTCTTGAGGCAGTTTCATTTTTCTTTTCTGTTCTTATTAACTTCTGGTTTCTTCTAAAGTATGCACACTTTTTGATCTGGTAGAGAGAGTTTTTGGATTCAGAATGCTTGGCATTTGACAAAATTTACTACTTCTTCACTCTGTAGTCTCACGCAAGTGTGGCCCTGGTAGATAGCAGAAGCAGGGCTAGAGGGTGAAGGGCCAACGAAAGAAGAAAACTCTTGAAAGAAAATAATATTTCTTTTATTTGAATATCAATTATCATTCCTTTCCATTGTTTCCATTAATCCATTTCATATCATCTTCAAAGTAATCTAAATCTAAAGGCAAAATTTTATTGACTTTCCATGATATTCAATTAAAAATATTGATAGGCTTTTTCCCGTTTCGAAGTCGAGTAATACTATACATACAAATTTTTATGTAAACTAAACCCAAAAAAAAAAAGGAAAAATAAAAGTAACAACTTCCATAAAAAATCAAATCAAATTAAAAAGTTGAAAAATAAATTTTTTTGTAGGTCTTTTTAACTTAAATAATACAAGGTATGCCCTATTCGTTGAAAGTTGATTTGCATGCCTAGGTTATTTTAAAATTCTTTAATATTATTATATTTTATGGAAACCTTTCATGAAGAAGTATATCCAATACAAAGCCCACCTCAAACCTTTCAATGGGTCAAGTTTGCAAGCTTAGGACTAGATAGGCTATTTTCAAATTCAATAATACATAAAATTGGCCATTATAAATAAATAACAATTAATCAAGTCTCAAGAGACCAATTCAATATTAAATAGGAAAAAAAATAAGGTGGGAATATCTCTTTCTACTTCATAAAATCATCAAACTTATATACATTTCTCTTTCATTTACCTAATCAATCATTATGATTGATAATTTTTAAAATAAATACATGTATTTATATACATTCGTACAATATCTATAACACTTTTCTCTACTAATAAAAAGCTTAGATGGTAGACACACACCACAAGGAGGTTATGGCAAAAAGGGTTGAAATACCATATTCATGTCATGTCAATGAAAAGTTACAAGTGAATAGATTTTGAATAGCCTAGACAAGATTCCTTTAATTAATTGAATTTAAGGTAAGTTGAGGATTACCATTGACAATGACCCACCCATATATTCATTAGGTAACACTCGACAATTAATCTACGTTTGCTAACTAAGTCAAGTTTTCATAACCTACTTAGTTTATTTGTTCAATATGACACCATTCGTTTAACTTGTCAACTCGTTTAACTCTTTTAACCCGTTCGAAAATTCAACATTGTTGTCGATTTTGAGAATACTATTTATATGCAATTTTTTCTTTGAAAAAGATAAAAAGAAACAATAATTCTTAGTTAGTCCAAACGGAATTCTTGTTTTGACCTATTCCATAATAACCCAAATGAATCCATTTTTGTTTCAATCATAAGATGATTTGATAAATCTAATTAAATTACAACGTTAAAATGAATAATGTTATACTTATAAATTATTTATTACTATAACATATGGTGATTCTAAAAACAAACGTGAATAATAAATTATATTAATTAAGATGGGTAACCTAGTATAATTTACTTATGTTACGTCATTTGTACGGATGAATTTATATAAATAGGTTGTAATAGTAAGCATTACGTTTTTAGAATTATAAAAAATAGCGGGTATTTAATATAATTGTCTTTTCAAAATATGGTTTCTTCTTAATAAATGGATTTAACTTCTTATAGTAAGATTTATTAGATTCTTTATTATTTTTAGTATGACTATAAATTAAGAGAATCCAAAACTTTGTGACATCTTTATATTGTCATACCTTTTCATATAGCATCTCTACATTATTTATCAATCATTGTCCAATCAATTTCAACTTTCTCTATATCATTTGATATAAAATTTGTACACTAATGTGCTATGCTTATACATATCTTAACTTTGCATCATAAACAATGTCATAGAATAGTTATATAATTTATCATATCATCTCATTATTTTTGTAATATTATATTAATTCTCTTTTGATTTAGAATTTAAATAAAATTCTTTTCTTATGAGAATGAGAAATCCAATAAAATTTTAGAAATTGAAAAACTTTGGTCAAAATATTTTTTAACAAGAGCAATGTTGTGGGTACAAAATCGATATCTGAATTTTATATTACGACTGATGTAACATCATATAGTGGTAAGGTAAATATATGAAAATTAAAAACAATAAATAGTGATAAATTCATTTTACCACTAACATGATATCACATCACAGCTGTACCCGTAGCATTACTATTTCAAAAATAATGTTTGGTATACAATCTCAAAAACTAATGTGAAATTAAAATCTACTATCACATTATTTAGATATGCAATCATATCATAAAATTTGTAAATATAATAATATTATTTACGATCGTATATGGAATCATCAAGCTTTGTTTCATTTAGAATTGAAATACAAAGTATTGCAAAAAAATGTTAAAAAAAAAAATTGAGATGTTTTTTGAAATAGTAATATTTTAAAAAATTTAGACGCTTTAATCAAGTTCATGATCAAGTGACCAAAATATCTCTAATTTATATGACTTATGACTTGAACTACCATTATTCCTTCTCAAGCGTATATATAATGTCCAACAACTTAGATTTTCTCCACGTCAAAATCTAGCATCCCTTCATATTTTTCTATCATTTTTAATTGAGTAATTATCATTGACCACCCCTACCTTTTTTCATTTTTTCACTCATATG
>JANLJB010029549.1:0-15980 GCA_026212285.1 Bursera cuneata
AAGCTCAGAAAGGATTGGTTGTCCTTAACAAAAAGTTAATATAAATCTTTAATTTGAAATTTTAAGTTATTTGAAATCTTAGCTTTATTGGATATATGGATTATGGGAGGACAACTTCAGGATTTACATCTATTTAACGGTTACTAATGTTGTTAGCAACATATATTTTGGAGGCTCCATTATTGGATGGCTGCCCATATTAATGATGATTTGAGATTATGGATTCTAGTTAATAGGGCATCTGTTTTCATTAGGTGGGGCTATTTGTACTAGTAAAAATACCTCGAATATAATTTTTTTTATACAAATTGATAAAGGAAACAGTAAGAGTACGAAGCATCAAGTTGCTCTCAACTTCCATGCCCCCACCAAACCTAAATTAGATCAGCGCATCTCAGATTGACCGAGATACTTTTTTTTTTTTTTTTTGACAAAGGAGAGAAGGAGCATTGCATCGTGTTCGGTTATGAGGAGAGGAAGAAAGTTGTTGGGTTGGTTATATAGATGAAATGGAAGATGAGAAAGACGAGGTGTTATTTGTTTTATTATTGGAAGTTTTTTTTTTGGCCATGTTGTGTGTGAGAATGATGTTTTTTTTTTTTTTTTTTTAANAGAATGATGTTTTTTTTTTTTTTTTTTTTTCATTTATGAAACTTGAAAGTCTTTCAAAGTCATTGTAAATATTGAAAGAGAAATTATAAAGTCTAATATATATATTTTCCACTGAAAAGTCTACAAAAGTCTATAAAAGTCATTAACTTTTTGAATACCCCATGACTTTCATAAACATTAAAAAAGCACTGATTAAATACCCTAGGACTTTTATAGATTTTTTAAAAATTTTTAAAAGTCTATATTGAATACCCTATTACTTTTATAGAGTATTTAAAAGTCTATAAAAGTCTTAATTAAATACAACTAAACTTTTTAATTCTATAAAAGTCTTAATTGAATACACCTCCCTAAATATTCAAGTTAAGCCCACACCTAAAAGCTTGAGTTTTTAGGAGAGTGACAAACTTAACATGGTATCAGAGCTATAGTGACACTTCATGGTATAAGAGCATCCAAGAAAATTGAAGTTCTAACCTTACATGTGAGGAAGGTCATGGTTGGTTTATAAGTTTTATTATCGTAGTCTTGATTATAAGCATTACCGTTCCAAGTGTAACGCTTCATTGTTCAACGGGGTAGTCCAATACTTTTATATGAAATCCTTTCAAATTTATTGTGATTCTTTTTCAGGGCCGAACGTATTTGAATTCGATCAATGAAAATATGGAAGAATGTATGATGAGAGAATTTCTCTCTAGCAAATAAATATTAGGGATATCAAGTTATTATGAGATTTAGATGAGGAGAAATCAATGTTTGGCCCGTCATGGCCCCATATGCTACTGATGGCAACCTTCAGCTGAACTCAAAATAGCCCAGAAGTCAACGCAATCGCAAGCGACACCCCACCCTTAATATAGTATTGATTATGGCGCAGCATACAACTAGACTGAAGTGCTCCTTCTGTAGTCAACACTCAAAAAAGTCCAGTGAATTGTGTAGTCTGAAAGGCAAAGGGCCAGTGGAGGATAATAGATGTACATGTATTTCTGTAATCGTATGACGTTTTGTACACATTTTATATAACATCTTGTGATTGGAAGGATGCATGAATCTTCATTGTTAGGTGAAATTTTCTTCAATTGAATACTCCAATATTATCTTTAAGGATTCTGAATCTATTTTAAAAATAAGATAAAAAGTTGTTGGGGATGAGGTTGCATCTTTTTTAGGTTGGAGCTGGGCATTTTAATGGCCATATCATAAATATTGTAATTAATATTAGATGATGACATTCAAAATTGTATTTCTAATAAAATTATCAATTAATTGAAAAACGAATAAGACTTCGTTTTGGTGGCGTTTAATGCATGAAAAATTTGGCGTATAATCAATGCCCCAACATGTTAGACCTTGTATTTGCAGCCAATAAGAACACAACCTAAAGTGATCACATACTAACAATTAACAAATAATTGATTCCAGCGTCGCATCTTGTTAACTGAAGCTTTTTGAGTTACAGCTAATAAAGCTACCATTATCTCCCATGTCCACTTCAAGAACATTAAATATTTCCAATTCTAGTTGGCAAATTTAATATGAGGTTCAGTTGCTTGACACCAATTGACTTGCACCTAACTTATTAATAGCCATATTAGCTGACCTTCTCGTATATTTTATCAATAATTATTGCTCATACTCTAACTTGTGATGCCAATCAAAGCTAGGGCAAGTCACAAGTCCATGCCTTTTTCATCAAAGAAAAGAAATTTATTTGTTCACTTCAATCAGAGAGGTTCAGATATATATATGAGATAAAGAATTAAACAATATGATAAGAGGATCAGCAAGAATAACTTAAATTTTGCCTTCAATCTTGAAGTTCACATGTCACATGCTCTAATGCCTGTAACATCTGTTTAAGCTTTGACACTTTGAGTAAATGGGAGTTGCTAACCGTGTATGATCTGTACTGAATATATAGCGTATCAGATAAAATATCTTTGATTGAATCTCAATTGAAGCAATTTGTCATTGAAATTATGAGAATACATGAAACTAGTAAATTAACGCATAAGATATTTCTTGCCGTGAAATTGGAGAAAACGAAAAGAATTAAAAATGCCAATCTTGGTCAATGCATGCCCATGATATGAGAAATATTATATATATATATATAGAAAAACTTATAATACATAAAAGAACTCCTATCTGTGCAGACTCAATAATGACAAGTAATAAAGAAGTTTTAAATCGGATTGGGAAAGGCATGTGGACTCGAAAGTTGGAAAGCCATGCAATAATAAATGAGGAGCTTATCTAGCCGATATTGTTGGTCAAGAAAAATGGCTGTAATTCAATAAAGTATGGTATTGTAATATACTTCTCGGACTTCTATATATTTGCAGGATAGCACTGGAAGAGTAAGCTATAGCTGAGATTAAAACTGAGGATAAGATGGCTGGAAATGTGGAGTTTATTGATGAGGTAGAGAATCCATATGGTGGAAACAAAGTCCAACCTTTTGCTACACCAAAGTAAGCCATAACCTCTTATTAGCTACCACCCTTTTGAACTGACTTCTAGTTTATGAACTGTAAAGTTCTAATGTTTCTTCATTTTTTTCTTTTTTTTGTTCTTCTTTGAAATGATTTTGCAGGTCGGAGCAAAGGCTGATTATGGAGGGAGAGAACTCAGAGAAGAAGCAAAATTCATCTTCTTTGAATAAGATTTTGGGTCTGCAAGAGCTTTTCTCTTTGAATGTACGTTAGTATGACTTTGCATGCATTTCAATGCTGCAGCTAGCTTCGTAACTACATAGAACGTATTTTCATGCTTAACCAAAATTGTCATCCACGTATGACCTTAAGTACAATATTTGCATAGAAATCTCAAGTTTTGGCCAAAGTTCACGCATAATACACATATATTAGTTCACGCATAATACACATATATTAAGTTATTAACTAAAGAAAAAGTATCAGTAACAATAAAATATGTCATGTACGCTTGATCATATGAAAAAAATTGCATAAGATTCAAATAGTGCAGCTCCAACAAACATGAACTGATAATATTGTAGAAAGTGTAAACAGATTAACATACTAAGACGACCTTATCTTCATCTATTTCAAGTGTATACGAATCACAAACTTACTTCGGTCAACTGTTTGATTTTCATTATAGGTCTGGAGAGCATCATTGGCAGAGCTCCTGGGTACAGCAGTCCTGGTATTTGCATTGGACACGATTGTCATCTCTTCCTTGCAGACCGATACATCAACACCGAATCTCATAATGTCAGTCATGGTTGCAATCATAATAACTATTCTCCTTCTCGCCACTTTTCCCATTTCCGGTGGTCATATCAACCCAATAGTCTCCTTTTCTGCTGCACTTTGCGGCCTTTGTTCCATCACACGGGCCGCCATTTATATTTTCATGCAATGTGTTGGTGGCGTAGTGGGTGCACTAGCACTGAAAGCTATTGTGAAAAGCAGCATCGAGGATACATATTCACTCGGAGGCTGCACCTTGACTGTCATTGCACCAGGACCACATGGACCGGTCGTGACCGGCCTGGACACAAGCCAAGCACTTTGGATTGAGATAATTTGTTCATTTGTGTTTCTTTTTGCTTCGATATGGATGGCGTTTGATCACAGACAAGCTAAAGGTCTCGGCCGAGTTACTGTGTTCATCATCGTTGGAATAGTATTGGGTCTCCTCGTTTTTATCTCAACTACTGTTACAACTCAGAAGGGCTATGCTGGTGCTGGGCTGAACCCTGCAAGATGTTTGGGTCCAGCAATTGTCAGAGGAGGCCATCTCTGGAATGGTCACTGGGTCTTCTGGGTCGGTCCAGCTGTTGCCTGTGTGGTGTTCGCCATGTACACTATGCTTATTCCGCTTCAGCATTTCCACACCTACTAGTAAGAATAGGGTAAATACATAGACACCCCCAAGATCTAGTCTAAGTAACAAACTCACCCCTGTTATTCATAAAGTAACATAAAAATCCCCATTTTGATATCTTAAGTAATATTAAAACCCCTATTTTTAAAGGTCAAGACCCCCATGTTTTCCAATTATAGGGGTGTCTATGTTACTTTATGAATAACAGGGATGAATTTGTTACTTAGACTAAACTTCGGGGGTGTCTATGTATTTACCCCTAGTAAGAATTAGAAATTTAGAATCCTCTCTTTATATGATTTCTCGAATAATCTCAAGAAAGCAAGAATGGATTCTTCCGATGTTGATATAACTATAGACATGCTAGCGGGGGTGGTGGTGCTTTTTTTTTTTTTTTTTGGCCCAAGGCGTGTGTCTCTGTCCATCCTTGGCAAATGTTACTGTTGGGCCGTTGGCATCAAATTTATTGTGTTGGAGTACTCAAAAGAAATGTATGTAACTCGTCCTCAGTTGATAAACATGCGTAATGAATAAGAAAAGAAACTTGAAGTTCAATTAAACTTGGAAGATTTTTGAACTGAGCATTATATGTTCTGCCTTTGAGTGAGATTTCAAGGGCTAGATTTGTATAGATTGTTATGCTTTGGCAGGTGCATTTGGATGTTTTCCTGTTCAGACATTCCATATAATTGTAATAGTTTATATTTTATCTAATAAATTCTTACCCTGACGGTGTTGTTTCTGAATAGTTTGTGGACAAAAATGTTTTATGGAGGAAGTCTGGCTATAGTTATTGCTGAGTTATGGATGGTTGATACATTTCAATGACTAAAAATGCTATTAACTCTCGGGATCTCGGGAAAAATTAAAAAAAAAAAAATCTAAATTAGGGGTTTGCTTAAATTGACAATTTTTTAGAACTTTAGATGCAAGGAAATACTAATTTTAGTGATTTCCCCGCTTCGGTTGCTCAGAGGAAAAAATAATGGATCTTCTCCGGGAAATCTTGATCGACATACTTGCAAGAGAGCCTGTGATTGCGTTTCAAGAGCGTTTCCAAGGCATGGCAGGCTCTCCCTGATTTCCAATCCATGGTTTGCTGCACTGCAACACAAATACTCCAAAAAAATCCTCCACATGCACAAGCAACTTCTACCGACCTCGTCATGTCTTCTATCCTTAGACTGTTCAAAAACTTCTTCTTTTACCGATCAAGCTGCACTAGTCAACCTTAATATTTCATTCAAGAAGCCAGGTCTTGTCCGATTTGTCGGCTTATATATGCAACCGCTTGATCTGCATTTCTCTTGATAGGTATAGCCATTTCCTTACACTCGGCCGATGCTAACAAGTAACAACTTCGCCAACAAGAACTCATAGGGTTTCGCTTACGATGCATTCAGTGATGACTGCAAAGTTTTTTTCGCCGTTGGTGGGGATTTTTACAGTTTTTCTATATACCGATATTTTCATCTACACAACCAAACAGGGTCCTGGAGAAAGATTGAACACAACTTTGATTTTCAATGTTGTCAGACGGACTACTGGCATTCCTTAAGAGTAACGATTTCTGTTGGACGGAGCTCTACATTGGCTAATAGCATGGGACTGTCGCAGTCTCATCCATGATATAGCAGAACAAAATTTTAGTCAGATGCCAATGCCTAGTGTGATCTGGAACTAATTTTGAAGGCTACGGCTATTTCAATAATCTAGGAACTCTTAGCGGATGCCTGTATTTGATCAGTTGGACACGTTGTAAATGTTGGAGAAACAAGGTGAGCACGGAACACACAAGGAAGAGGAAATAAAACGAGATTGACTATTCAAATAAGATTTTCTTCTTATTCACTTGTTCTTCAAACAAAGCTTGAGTAGATGACTTTATATACTACTGAAAAGAAAATTCTAGAGTTTAATTTAATGACATTTAATGTAATTCAAGTCACCTAGACATTTAAAAACCTAAAAGACACACCCATTCAAAAGACATACACTTTCCAGTGATAACTAAATAATCTATAGTAAATTGGTCATAACTCTCTCAATAATACTTCGATTGATACATGGTTTGAAGTGTTAAAAACTAGACAGACACAGATTTAATTTGATATATTATAAGCTAGACTTGGATAAATGTCGCCCCTCCAAATGCTGGTTTAAAGTTATGATTTTTTCTTTTAGTAATAATTAAGTCAAGTTTAATTTTCAACACTCCCCCTTAAACTTGACATCTTTTTAATGCCAATCATCACTCTCAACTTCTGAAAAGTATCATACTTGAGAGGCTTTATGAAAATATCAGTAACCTGATCAAGTGACTTTGCATATTCAACCTCCATATGCATGTTCTCAATGCATTATCGAATAAAATAATATTTTGTTTTAATGTGCTTGCTACGATAATGAAACACCGTATTCTTTGCTAAAGCAATCGCTGATTTGCTGTCCACCATGATCTTGGTGGCTTCACTTTGCTCAAAATGGAGTTCTTTCAACAGTATCTTCAATCAAATTGCATGGCATGCACAAGCAGTAGCAGCAACATATTCAGCTTCACAGGTTGAAAGAGTGACTATAGGTTGTTTTTTAGAGCAAAATTTTTTTTTTATTTCTTAAAAAGAAAATGAACCCAGTAGTACTCTTTCTATCATTATTATCTCTAGCATAATCACTATTACAATAGACCATTAACTTAAAGTCATTTGAAGTTGAATAAAAAAGTTTATAGTCAAGAGTACCTTTAAGATAATGAAGAATTCTTTTGGTTGCCTTCATGTGTGTCTCAAATTGATTTTCCATAAAGCGGCTAACAAGTCCAACTAAAAATAAAATATCAGGTCTAATACAAGTCAAATACCTTAAACTTCCCACAAGGCTTCTAAATAATGTTGAATCAACTTTATATAGCCCTTTCTCCTCTTTTGAAAGTTTGACTCCACACTCAATGAACGTGTTCACGAGATTGCAATCTAACATGTTGAACTTCTTTAACACTTCCTTTCCATAAGCTTCTTGTGAAATGAAAATTTCATCCTCCAGTTGCTTAACTTCAATTCCCAAATAGTAATACATGAGTCCCATATCACTTATCTCAAACTCTTGAGCAATAGCCTTATTGAAATCTTCAAACATCATTTGATTGTTTCCTACGAATATAAGATCATCCACATAGATACAAACAAACAATATCTTCATTTTCCTTTTTCACATAGAGTGCATATTCATGAGTGCATACAGTGAAACCATTTTTTTGAAAATACTTATTAAGACGATTATTCCAAGCTCGTGGAGCTTGTTTTAATCCATATAAAGCTTTCCTTACTCTTAATATATAGTCTTCATAACCTTCAATGATCGGGATGAACAATTGTTGGAATACCTTTCACCATCTTCTTTGCTCCCAAGTCTCAAAGCCCTCCAAAATTTAGATGCCCATATCTCATATGCTAAATCTATTATGAGTTTTTAACACAAGTCTTCAAAAACATGGCTCCAACGGTCTTCATAACTAACGAGAACATGCGATTTCTTATCATAGAAACCTTAACAATAAAGTTCCCTTCTCTATCTCTAAGCCAAAGAAATCGATTTTCCATGTTTATTTTACAACAATTCTTCATAAGTTGTCCAATACTTAAAATATTATTTTTTATTTTTGGAATGTAATAAATATTAGGAAGCATCTTATGATTCCTGTTCTTTAATTCAAATAAAATTGTGCCTTTACCTTTAATCTCCACTTTTGAGTCATCACTAAAGCACACATGGCCTATCACTTTGGGGTCAAGTTCCATGAATTTGCATCTATCACCCGTCATGTGGTTGCTAGCTCCATTGTCTAGGTACCACGTATTCTTCTCACCTTTGTGTTTTTTCTTAAGCGTAAGGAATAATGTGGGCTCCTCCACATCTTCCTTATGCATAATGAGCTTTGTCTCCTCTTCTTCTTTCTTAGTTTGACACTCCTAAGAATAATGTCTACATTGTCAACAAGAATAACATTCAATGACTTTTATAATTCTTTACCTCATGATTACCTCTTCCTCTTCCTTTTCCATGACCTTTTGTAGAGGACCATATTCTTTCTTCTTGAGAAGAATGTTGCTCAACTCTTCCTCTTCCACGACTACGTCCTCGTCCACAACCTCGACCTCTTCTGCGTCCTCGGCCTCTTTCACCATTTTCATTGCCTCCTCTTTTGGCTTTCAATCAAAGCTTTGTTTGCAAGGCTTGCTCCACTTGCTCTTGTTTGCCTCGGTTCATTATTTCTTTATGGGCCAATAATGATCCATTTAATTCGTCGATGGACATGGCCTCCAGATCTTTAGACTCTTCAATAGCTACCATCACATGGCTGAATTTTGAGTTGAGAGAGCGAAGAATCTTTTCAACAACATGAATAGCTTCCAATTTTTCTCCAAGTCTTGACATTTGGTTTACCACCGCCAAAATTTTTGTGAAGTAATCCGAAATGAATTCAATCTCTTTCATACAAAGAGTTTCAAACTCAGCCCTTAGAGTTTGAAGACACACTTTCTTCACTTTGTCAACTCCCATGATGGAATTTTGAAGTGTATCCCAAGCTTGTTTAGAGTTTTTTGCATTAGCAACTTTCTCGAACATGTCATCATCTAATCCTTGATGGATGATGGTAAGAGCACAATGATCTTTCTTCCTTTCTTTCTCCAAAGCATTCTTTTGGGTTTGATTTAAAGCCTTCTTATCTACAGGTGTTACATAACCTTTCTCAATAACGTCCCAAACTCTTTGAACGCTAAGAGTAGCCTTCATTCGAATTGACCAATTCTCATAATTGAACTTGGCTAGTTGTGAGTATTGGAAAGACTGAGTCTATGCTTTAGAAAGATATTATCTTGATCTGAGCCTTGGTACTACTTTGTTGGAGAAACAAGGTGAGCACAAAACACACAAGGAAGAGGAAATAGAATGAGATTGACAACTCAAATAAGATTTTCTTCTTATTCACTTCTTCAAACAAAACTTGAGTACATGACTTTATATACTAATCAAAAGAAAATTCTAGAGTCTAATTTAATGACATCTAATGCAATTCAAGTCACCTAGATGTTTAGACATCCAAAAATCACACTCATTCAAAAGACATACACTTTTCAGTGATAACTAAATAGTTTATAATAAATTAGTCATAACTCTCTCAATAATACTTCAATTGATGCATAGTTTGAAATTTTAGAAACTAGACAGACACAACTTTAATTTGATATATTATAAACTAGATTTGGATAACTGTAATCCCTCCAAATATTAGTTTAAAATTACGGTTTTTTTCTTTTCACAATAAAGTCAAGTTTAATTTTCAACAGTAAAAATGTTGACTTAAGGATCATGGAGTGTAATCTTCTTGGGAAAGAATTATTCAGAGTACCTGAAAATATGTACGAATTTTAACTTCCTCGTGTGTTGTTGCCTCTAAGTTTTACTGCACGTGGTGAACTCATACTCATAAATAATGGGAATGAATTGATAAGGTTTAATCCCGATGTACAAAGGATACATGAAGGTTTGATGATCGATAATGAACTTGCAGAACCATGCAGATGGAGACTGTCATCTCACCCAATTTTTTGGTATAACATATTGAGCTCGTTTTCTATAGTTGTAACTTTATTTATCTTGTTTTTACTCATGTTTAAGCAATCCAGATGATGTTTTTATTTCTTGTGCGATAATAGTATTTGAGGTTGGTCTTTTTGACTATTCCTATTGGGTGCTTGAGATATTGAGATTTGAGATGGTTGTGTTGGCTTGAGAAAATCATGACACATCAATTATGTCTTTGCTATTGTATTTGGTCATCTAAATTTCATATATTAATCGCTTTTCTGCCTAGTCCAACGCTTGTTGTCTGGGAAAAAAGATGAAAGATTGCAGCTGCGTTTATTGTAACTGGTTTATCCTATAAACTCTTCAATAGTGGATCATCTGGTTTGGTTCGTTTGTGTTCCCTTCTATGCAAGTTTCTCTTGTTGCTTTTAATAAAAAATCCGGGTTCTGTTTATGACTTTAATCAGTTCTTGTTGAATCTCTGTGACAATTTAATGTCCTTTTTGGTATTTTTGGTTTCTGGTTATTTTTGTTTTAGTGGGGTTGGTGTTTGTGTTATATCTTGGATTTTTTGATCTTGTAAGTTTGAGTTTCTGATCAAGTTCAATATGTTGATTTATTGCTTTGAAGGGTTTCGGTACTTTCTTGCTAAGATGCAGCCCGATCAAACAGGAGAAGTCAATTAAATCTTTTCAGTGGTTAAATTTGCTTTTGTATGGCCTCATAGAAGCAGAAGATAACAGAGTAGTATTTATTAAGGACTAAAAAGATTTTTATGGATCGGGGATTGCTTCTATATTTTCTTAGCGGCGGCGGTGGTAGTGGGTAATGTTTTCAAGTTTTTTCCCTTTCTGGGGCGTGTGTCTGTCCATCCTCGGCAAATGTTACTGTTGTTCTGTTTCATCATCAAATTTGTAATGTTGGGGTACTCAAAAGAGATCGTATGTTGTATTACTATTCCAGCGTTTGTCATCCGGTAATGGGGCAGTATGAGACCATGAGATCATCTGGATGTTTCCTCTAGCTCTGTTGATAAACATGAGTAATGAATAAGAAAAAGAAACTTTTAGTTCAATTACACTTGGCAGATATTTTCCAAATATATGCAGGTTAATTAACCTTTAATAGCTAGGATTGGCATAATCTCCATTCTCTAAGCCAACCAGGCATTGTTTTGGTTTATACCAATGAATATTCTAAATGGATGAATTAAACTGATAATTATAGTCCTAAAAACCTTTTGCCGGCTCATAGCAAGGTAACAAACGAAACTAGTTTCATAATATATGTAGCATATGGTACAATATATTCTCTAGCCAGCTGGCTTTACGAGGCAAGAATTTCTGGGTTTTCTGCTTCGTCTCGGACGTCCCTACCACAAAAACATTTTGGCAGCTTGTAAGCGCTATAAAATCTTTTATTGTTTTATTTGCAAGTCTCTCCTTTCTGCTCTTCTTGTTTTTAAAGCATGGATTTGAATGTCTCTCATGAAGCTGATCATCGTGCAACAAAAAGTATAACAAGAAAGGAATTATTTCTTGCTTGCATTGGCTTCCATGAATTTTTCTCAGCTGAGGTACTAAGCTTGGCTATCCATAATTAATTAATTATGTATTTGCCTACCTTACACATGGTACTAGGAGAAAGTGTAGTTTAATTATTGATTTTTCTTGCCACTTCATCGGTTATTCCTTAATTAAGTGTATGCAACCGCTTTATGTTTTGAGCAACGCATTAATTCCTTACCAAGATTTGGGCACAAAACATATACAGTAGGGATAAGCTCCTAAATTTGGTCTTTTTACATCAAGTTTTAGAGTGACTTTCCTTTAATTTTTATACATGAACAATTACTTATTTTAGAAGAAAAGATTGATTGCTGTGAGATTTATTCTTTCAGATGTGGAGGGCAGCTTTTACAGAATTAGTAGCAACAGCCTGCCTTATATTTACACTAACCACTTCCATCATCTCATGCTTGGACTCCCATGAGGCTGATCCCAAGCTTCTTGTTCCATTTGCTGTCTTCATTATTGCCTTCCTATTCCTCATGGTGACAATTCCTCTATCGGGGGGGCATATGAGCCCGGTCTTCACCTTCATTGCTGCTTTAAAGGGTTTCATAACCCTTGCACGAGCTGCCATGTATGTCTTGGCTCAATGCTTAGGCTCAATAATAAGTTTTGTTACACTCACCAGTGTGATGAACCACAATGCAGCGCAAAAGTACAACTTTGGTGGCTGCACAATTGGAGGTGAAAAAGCTGGAATTAGTGCAAAGTCTGCGTTGGTATTGGAGTTTACGTGCACATTTTTGGTACTCTTTGTTGGAGTCACAGTGGCATTTGACAATAAAAGGTGCAAAGAACTTGGCCTGGCAATGGTTTCTGCTGTAGTGGCAAGTGCCATGGCACTTGCTGTTTTTGTTTCCATAACAATAACTGGGCAGGCTGGATATTCAGGGGTGGGCCTTAGCCCAGCTAGGTGCTTAGGCCCCGCATTACTACATGGAGGCCCATTATGGGAAGGGCATTGGGTGTTCTGGGTAGGTCCCTTTGTTGCTTGCATTGTTTACTATGGTTTCACCAAAACCTTACCAAGAGTGGGTTTAATGGGGGAAACAGAAACACCAGAGCGTGACTTCATGGATTTGGCGAGGGCTTGCTACGTTGGAACTGGCGTTTCTACTCATGTTCAAGAAAGAAGTAAAGACATAAACACACAAACATGAACATTTAATTGACATTCAATCTTACTGTGAATGATGTTAGGGCATTTAGATTGTCTTGTTTTATTTCCTGATACATATATAGTAATAGAAATGCTTTTACATTGCAATTACACAACCTTCCATTCAATTTCAGAATTAGAAGGTTTCTATTAAAGGGTTACCACCAACCTCTAGCACATCAAAAAGGAACATCAACCACCAAGCAGTGGAAGGTGACCAGTGAAATTCTATATTTGCATGTCCCAAGCATCAAATTTCATAACCAAACACATTACCCAACTTAAGCTAGCAAAGCAATACTTTCCTTAAACATATAAAAATTATTCCCTCTTTTTCTTTCCCCTTGACATATATATTATATTTTATAATTAGGCCTATGATATATATGTATTACGAAGATGGCTGCAAAAGTGTGGATGAAGGTGTCGCAAGGGGCTCGTGCACAACCGAATTTGAAGATATTGAGATGGGATTTCCCTCTAATTGCAGCATAATACTTCCCAGAATTTCAGATATTAGCTTCTTGAACTCGTCTTCCTTTACCATCTTCCCATCATCCGCATTCAACATCTTAAACACATCACCAACAACATTGTCCATCTGCATAGTTTTTTAAGAGGGAGAATGAAGATGTTAATTGGTAAGGATTAAGTGTATGATATACAGACTGAACTCAAAACTTAGGTTTGGACTAAGTTAGGATTGTGAGAAATCATTTGACTTAAGGTTAAGTTAACTATAGTATTTCAAGCTATTTTAGTTCTAACACATCCTGAAACATCATATCAACATACTTACGTTGCACCTGCCACACGATTGGATATATAGACTTTCCGTAAGAAAGATTTAATCATCTACTTCTAGTATTTTAAACTACTTTTAGCTTTTACAGATTGACAAAGTACCTGAGCGACTGCACCAATCGGAGGCAAACCAGCTGATGGAGCCAACGCATCCAATGCTACACGTAAATGGTCCTTAGATAATTTACCGTTACGATCTCTGGGCACATTCTGTATAGCTGCATTAATTATCTGCATTTTGAAATAGATTCTTCAGTAAGTGTTTCCATATCCACGATTAAGGCAATACGGCACAAGCTCTAGCATGTTCCATAGAACCAAATTAAACAAACCTTGTCTGATTCAAACTTGTTGGATAAAAGTCTCTTAATGCCACTTCCATCGAAAGTGTTTTCACTATGCGCAACAATCACAGGCTGCTCTTTCAGATTTTGAGCCACACGTTCAGCTAATTTCTTGAACTCCACTAAGAAAGTCTCTTGAGTGACAGGCTTGTCATGTTCATCTATGCCACATGACTCCATGGCTGGTTCAACTATGTTGCTCATAACCTGCACAAAGCCACATTGAGAAAAAGAGAAAGATACATAAATAACACGCCAGCTAGCCCATCCCACGTAAGAATATTATGAACAAAGATTTGTATAATAAATTACCCAAGAATCTGAAGCAGGTGGGATCCCTTGATCAACAGTGAGTTTGTCCAAAGTCTTAATAATGTAATCACGTAATGATCCATCAGGAGAGTCGATCTGGGAGAATATGGATACAATTTCTGGTTCATAGCTGGGGCCATTGATGAACTCTAGCAGGTCTTCTCCATCTATACGAAGTATAACAATAGGGTCTCGTTTCAAGCCAGCAGCCATGCCTAGTAGAATGTCCGAGAGAACCACTTTAAACTCAGTCTTGGTCACTTTCTCTTGTTTGCCATGGGTGAATTCATTCAAAACCTATTAAGAAAATTAATCATATTAAATCCACAAGCAATTAAAAAGAAGACATATGAAACATCCTTTTCTATTTTTATAACATATACTATAGTGTCACATAGTGTTTTCCTTGTTATCATTTTCAGAGATTATGTCGTTAGAATACATACTATCACACCATTCTTGATCATCGGAACTAGAACAAGTAAAATTTTATTTCATTTCACAAAATAAATTTTCAAATATGAACCAAATCTATATTTACTATTGAAAAACAGGAGATTGGTCTGTCACTTTGTTGACTTCATGAACTTATTTGATTAAGTATATGGACACATTATAATAAGTAGTTATTAAAATGATAATAAGATTTGAAAAAGTGGAAAAAACAAAAAAAACATGTACATATAAATTGTAACCACATGTTGATCTACCAGCTGTGATAGAAAGAAATGCAAATAGTCAACATATGGACCACCCTGTTCTTTGATCTGCCTATTTTGTGGCCATCAACAATTGAAAATGCTTCCACATTTATCATGCACCTAACGGGATAGAGAGATAGTATTGCGAAAACAAAATCAATATTATTAACTTTTGATTGGATGATATTGATTTCTAAAATACCCATCTAATAATTGATTACATGCCAATTTGACGATGTTTATGAATTGACACCATTATATTCGGTGAAATATATGGCGTGTTAGGCCGATCTTTTAGCAAGAGCAGGTTGAAGGATTGCCATCACTTTTATCACCAAGCAAGTCGATAGAAAAAAGACACATTTCTTATCAACTTGGACCCAGCATGGGAAATCGTGCAAGTTATTTTGAGTTTTGGTCCACAAATTTTGAACATGATTTCATGTGTGTGCAATAAAGTTTACAAAAAGACACACCAGTAGTTTCCGGTAGTTCCCACTTTCAGACAGCATCCGTCACTAGCTTCCAACTTGAAGATGAAGCTATATGTATAATATTTATATGCAAAAAGGAAAGGATGAAAAGTAAAGTGGGAAAAGAAAAGCTAGATGGGGAAAAAAAAAAAAAAAGTCAAAGCACGCACACCGACCTCTAATTGAATAATGGGCTCGATGTTTCTCGAGCAATCGAGGCATCCCAGAAATGGAAACTTTCACAATCAATCATCAATTTGCCCTAGCTATATTTGCCTTGAATTCTTATTATTATAGTTGTGCACCGCCCTCACCTTTAACCTAAATTCTAAACAAATGTAACCATTTGGAAGTTACCCATAACAGTTAAATATTAATATATTTTTTCTTATTTAATTGAATTCAAGATTCCTGGTAGTTTTTAACAACGAAAGTGGGTTGAAGACTCGATATTAAAAATTATTAATTTGTGAAAAAAAAAATAATTCTAGTCGATTTGAAGATAATTATAATTGACTGGTAGGTTTTGAGACAACATACAAAACGTAATCAAAGAA
>JANLJB010029550.1:0-13743 GCA_026212285.1 Bursera cuneata
AAAGATTTCTCAAAACAAATGTCATAAGTTTTATCTTTGATCTTTAATGTCAAATTTTTCGATTGTTTGTTTAAACATGTAATTGAGTAATGAATAAGAATCAAATTGATAACATTTAAACAAAACAATTAAGTGAACCTCGAAACCTTGTTATTATCATTATTGTCTATCATCATCATAAATTAATCTTATTTTTATTTAATTGTCAAACCTTTTTGTTGATATATTTTCCTCCATGTGGATTCGATACCTAAAGCTACACTACAACAACCGTTTAGCTGAAGGTTAATTTTGAGCGTGATCAATATCCATTTCATCATCAAATGAATCTGATATGTTCTTTCTAGGGTAAGTTCAAGTCTGAAAGACACTTCTTCTAAAAGCATAACACAATTGTTCCTTTCAAATTCATATGTATTTATATTTTATATTAATTAGCCACTTTAATGTGGGGTGAGATCATAGTTTCCATTTCAAATGTGGGGTATTATTGGTAACAATGTTTGAATTGGAAACGTTTGTATTATATAAGTTTGTAAAGACACAATGTTTGAATTAGAAAGGTTTGTAATATATTATTTTGTAATGACACAATGTTTGAATTGGAAAGACACATGAAGAGTTGTAATGATTTACATACGAGTTATATCATTTTGTAAAGACATATAAAGAGATACAAAATTACAATGGTTTACATAAGGTTATTCTTTTATATAAGAGTTATAACTTTTTGTAAAGACATCTAAAGAGGCATCTGATGTCTATAAATATAGTACAAATATTTTAAATAATTATGATTATTGTTATTGTTGTTGAATAATTAAGAAAACATTTTTGCATTCTTCATTCAACATTTGAGAGAGAATTACAATAAGTCAGTTTGTCAGATTTATGAATTGATGATATAAAATGAAGAAATAACGGTTGTATTCTAGGAATAGTCTCCTGTAGATCTTCAATCACCAGAAATGAAGAAATACTGTTTTAAGATAATGATTATTCTATACAAGTCTTTATTCTTACAAATTAATATTATATTATTATTTATTTTATTTATTCATATTTTTTAATTTTTTTATTGATTGTTGTGCCCGATAATTATTTCTTGGTCTAATAAGTCACATAAGATGTCAACTTAGTTAAGATCATGATAGATGATTCCTAACACAAATACAATCTAAAGTATATATTAATCAATAATGTAGTTTATTTTCTTTCATATTCTGATAAAACTTTCATAAAAGGAGTACTATACTCGACATAAGCCAATACGATTCGACAACATGAATCAAGTGAACAACCAAATAATTCGGAGCCCAAAAGGCCCACCTACTTCACTTAGTAGTTTGTTGAGGTAGAGGGTAGTTAAGTCAATTAAAAAAAATTAATTACGGATTCTGCCACTTGCCCCTTTGCTCTCTCTTTCACAGTTTTGGTCAGTTTCGTTTTGTATCGCCTCTCATCCCTCGCAATCACACCAAACAGAAGCCCTCTTCCCTGAAGAGAATCAAAACCCAAATTAACCCTAATTTACTTTAATCTCTTCGAATCCGATCCCGCAATTTCACCTCACAATTCAAAATGGCTCTTATCTACCGATAATATTCATGGTGTGTTTTATTTTTTGAATTTTTATTTCATTAAATCTCCTTTTTTGGCTCTGAATTTCGAAATTCCGGAATTGATTTCTGGTCATTTCTTGTTCTTTCTGCAGGTTTTTGGTTGATTTGATTCAGGAGCCATGAAGAGAGAGCTGGATTTTGCGTTAGGGGTTGAGTCTGAGGCGGCGGCTTTACTCGAGGGGACGAGTTCAACACAGTCGGTGACTCTGGATGAGAGTGAGGGGAATCTTGGTGTTGTGAGTGAGAATGTTAGCTGTGAGGGATTTAAAGTTAATAAGGTGAATGGTTTCATTGTTTATACTCGTGTGAAGAAGTCTCGCCTTTGTAATTCTGGTGAATTATTGGTTAGTGGTAGTAGAATTAAGAAGTTTCAGGAGCTTAAAATTGGTAACCAAGCTGTGAGAAATTTAGCTGAGGAGAATCCAGTGGTTGAACAAAACCCTGCTGTAAAAAATGTAATTCGAGAGGTTCCAGTGGTTGACACTGTAAATGGTAATGAACGTAATTGCGTCTTGGAGGTACCCATGTTTAAAGAGGAGCCGATTAGTGAAATAGAGTGTAAAGGAGAATGCAGCGAGGGGGCACCATTAGTGATAAGTGAGAGTAGTAGTGGTGTGAGGAATGATTTTAGAAAAAAGGCTCCTAAGTTGCTTATGCGATCGCCATTGAATCCTAAGGTAGAGCCAGTTGAGGTTTTGGTTACTCAATCAGAAGGTTTTCACGATGACACGATGTCGCCGATAGAAGTGGAGGCAATAGCTGAAGGAAGTGCATTGGCAAGCCCCAAAAAGAACTTGGAATTGAAAATGTCAAAAAAGATAGCATTAAATAAGAAGCCGATGACTGTCACGGAGCTTTTTGAGACTGGTTTGCTTGATGGCATAACAGTTGTATACATGGGCGGCATTAAGGTTGATTTTTGATACTCATTTAGTTTTTAATTAAAATTTACATATTTTTATTTTCTGCAAGTTAGTGATTAAGTATAATGTATAGCTTTAGGCTGAATGTTGGTGGTATACTAGTTTCAGGCGTCTGGTCTCCGTGGCACGATTAGAGATGGAGGGATTCTGTGTTCGTGTTCTTTGTGCAATGGATGCCGAGTGAGTATTTTTGTTCTCTGTTGGGTTGTTTAGCATGCAAAGTGTTTTCATGAGTTGATTAATCCCTTTATTGCTTTCTCCTTTGCTAATGTAGGTTATTCCGCCATCCAAATTCGAGATTCATGCCTGTAAACAGTATAGACGTGCATCACAATATATTTGTTTTGAGAATGGGAAGAGTCTACTTGAGGTGTTGAGGGCATGCAGAAGTGTTCCTTTGCCTATGCTGGAAGCAACACTCCAAAGTGCTCTTAGTTCCTCGCCTGAAGAAAAATCATTCTCCTGTGTGAGATGCAAGGGTGAGAGCTCTCTCTCATTATATATATATTTTTGCAAGTGAGTTCAAACTTTGTAACATTAGAATTTATTTTTATTTTATCTTTGGTGTTCAATGATTTATAGGGACCTTTCCTATAACGTGTGTTGGAAAAATAGGGCCGGGACCTTTATGCAATTCATGCGTGAGGTCAAAAAAATCCCCAGGAAGCTTGACTTGTGTAACTGGAATAAGAGTCAGGTACGATTTTTATAGAAGTTAACTTGTATGGTAAGGATACTATATATTATTGTATAGAAAATTGCATAAATTGCTATTTTCATGATTGTTATGTTGCTTCTTTCCTATTTAAATGGATTACTATTTTCCTTTTGTTAGGTATGATTTTTAAAAAAGATTCCTATTTTCCTATCTCACATCTATGTTTTTAGCGATATCATTTTAGAATTATTGGATCATTGGATTAAATGGATCAAATCTATGTAATGGAACCTAAACTTTATTTGACTTCTTATACCAACATGGATAGATATATAGTTAATTGAATTTCAGGGGTTGGGTCAAATGTCATGGTCAATTCATTTCCAAATAGGTCAAATTTTCAACTCCTATGAGGACCACTAAGCTTGGATATTCCTAACTACTAAAGGTTGTACAGTCCGGCAATAGTCGCCATATTTTATTCCAGTGCACAGGGTTGTTAAAAGAAAAGTTTTCCCTTAAGATTTGAAATGTCTTCATGATCCTGTGTCTTTCTAAAGTTTTTGTAGTACCATATGGTTAAGAACTAAGGTTCTGCATCGTGTTGGCATGTTGGTTTGAAGGTCCCTCCTGTGTTTTTACTTGTAGCCATAGAGGTTCACAAGACTGTTGATTTTGATAATGAGTTTTGCTTGGTCAATAAATTGATAATTTCTTCCTTTCTAGAGTGTGTGGTAATCTCTTGGGGTAAGAGGGGAAAACTTGCTCAGTTTTTTACAAACAGCTTATGTATTTTATAAGACATACCTATAATAGCCCTGAAATTCCTTGCGCAAACAGTTCTCGTAACATACTGTTAACACTGTGTGTTATGCAATAAAGGAGCCCATTGATTACTTAAAACTTTCTAAAGTTAGCTTCATCTGGTGATTAGTGTTTTGATTTGCTTGTCTTTTCTGGGAACAATATATTCTTGACAGTTTCTGCTATATACAACATTGATTTGATGACATTTATTTTCTAAAAGTTATTAATGGATCTACTTCCTGTTATGATCACTACCATGAGAATTCATGTAACATGTCATAAAAGAAACAGTTTGAATCATGTGACTTGAGTTCTGACCATTTTATTATCGTTATCTTTCCTTGAGAATTTTGTGATATTTATATGTTTATTTTATTTTAAGGGCAGATCTAAGCATGAATTGGTACTTTTGCTGCAATTTCTTGCTATACTTGAAGCAATTTGATATGACAACTTAAAATATAGG
Source organism: Bursera cuneata (assembly GCA_026212285.1). Classification (NCBI taxonomy): domain Eukaryota; kingdom Viridiplantae; phylum Streptophyta; class Magnoliopsida; order Sapindales; family Burseraceae; genus Bursera; species Bursera cuneata. The sequence goes on from JANLJB010029550.1 coordinate 4,477, forward strand.
AGCACTGAAGTTAACAATTTATTTATTTATTTTGTTTTTAGTTATTGTACAATATTGGTATTTAGGTACCTTTTTTAGATGCTTCAATCTATGTTATTTCAGGTCATCAGAACCGGATTTGGTCCCTAAGTCGCCCGAACTTGATTTAGTGTGCATCTCTTCACAGAATAAGCGTCAAAGGAAGAAATCAAGAAAGTCAGTATACTTTATTTTTTCTTTTTGTTTATGGAAAATAAAAGATCCTTTTCGTTATTTAGTTTAGAAAACATATGGAGTAATGATACTGACACATTGTTCATGTATTTGTGCAATATCTCAGATTGTTAGAAGCAGATCTGTTCTCAAAGTCATCCACCAAAAGTGCTTCAATCTCTAATCTTTTAAAAAATAAGAGTCCATGGGACATAAGAAGAATGTTGGTACCCTTTCATATCCTGTTGGTTTGTTTTTTGGTTTGGCATATATTCAGCTTAACATTTTAGTTTCCTTTTACTGCAAGTAACCAATCTCATTCATTCTTTAACTGTATAGAGGACACTGGAATATAATTTTAATGACAATTCTTTTTATTTGCTTTAGTTGGGTTGCTCTATTGTTCGTATATTGTGTTTCTTTTCTTAACGCTTCAATATGAATTCATTTCAGGTCACCAAAACGAGGTTTGATACCCAAGTCATCCGTAAATGCTGCAGTGCATATATCTCCAGAAAACAATAGTCAGTGGAAGATGAGTAAAAAGTTGGTATCTCTTTTTTATGTTGTTGGTGTCGTTGGCTCAAGTTTTTTCTTTACATTTTAATCTTCAGTAGTGTCTTTGGGTTTGGAAGTGATGGCGGACTTAAGGATGTGATATAATTAATCCTTTTCTTTTATCAATTTTTAGTTAGAGCTTGGTATTATTATCTATATACATATTCTCTTTTTCTTTATGTTGTTCACGCTTTTTCAGGTCAAAAAAACCTATTTTGATCTCAAAACACTTCAAAATTCCATCAATGCTTACCTCTTCTCCAAATAAGAGTCAATGGAAGCTAACAACAAAGTTGGTATCTTGTATAATAATTGGGTAAAAGTTTTTTGCTTTCAGTTTCTGGCTAGTAATCTCTTTTGTTTCTTGGATTTCTATCATCGACAGAGATCAGAGGCTGCATAAATTGGTTTTTGAGGATAGTGGATTGCCTGATGGAACTGAAGTAGGGTATTATGCGCGTGGACAGGTTGACCTAAAGATCATGCATGCTTGTCTGCTTTTGTTTTTTGTTTTTGTATAAGTGATTGATGTTTGTGGACAGAAATTGCTTGAGGGTTATAAGAATGGCTCTGGAATAATTTGCCGTTGCTGCAATTGCGAGGTACTTTCTGTTGCTGATGGAATTTCATATTTCCAAAACCTTTCACTAGAGATATTGACTTTATTTAAATTAACATGTAGGTCAGCCCCTCACAGTTTGAAGCTCATGCAGGTTGGGCTTCTCGCAGAAAACCGTAAGTGTTTATGAAGTTCTCCGGTTTCGTGGATCACTTTTTTTGGTAAATATCTGTCAATTTTTTAACAGGTTTTCTGTGTTGTTTTGGGCAGTTATGCATATATTTACACATCTAATGGGGTTTCTCTCCATGAATTGGCTATATCTCTCTCAAAAGGTCGTAAGTATTCTGCAAAGGATAATGATGACCTGTGCATCATTTGTGCAGATGGTGGGAATCTTTTGCTTTGTGATGGATGCCCAAGGGCCTTCCACAAAGGTGAAATCTTAATTCTTTTGATTCTAGAGTAAATTTACCTTTGCTTTGCATTTTAACTAATCCCTCCTATTGATTTAAGCTCAGATCGTTTTACAGCTAGTTTATAGCTACATTGCGAGGCTTTTTTCTTCTTTTTGTTTTTTAATAACTTAAGGTGAAATTTCATTCATTTTCCTTTTTACCCAACCTAGATTTAAGAAGTTGTACTGGATATATGTTTAGCAAGTAAATCATATTGTCTTTGCCTCAATCTTTGTAAGATTATACTATAGAGTTTTCGAGTAAATGTTTCCCTGAGCAACATATTGGGACACATCTTTATCATCTAGTCATTGAAGGGAGTTTGAAAATTGACCATACTGAGATTTTGTGAGGAAATCACTGACATAATGCTTGTTACTGTAGCTTGCATTCACCAACCAACACTGAATGAACTATGGAACATATGCCTACCTTGCGAACAGTTTTTACTAGTGTAGGCATATTTATTAACTGGTTCATAATCACACCATTCCGCACTGTTAAACCAATATGAAATATTTAGAAAAGGGATTCTTGATGGCTTTCAATGTTAAGGTGTGATGTCATTTATCTGTATGCCTGGTCTCTTGCATTTGATGTGTTTTTCTTTTTGTTCAAAGGCTTATTCTATAGATACTCTCTTGAGTGTACTTAACTTTAACCACTCATTTATTCTTAATCCAAAGGTGTAGAATGTCAACCAGTTGGAATATTAAATGAAAATTTTTTATTTTAGATTTTAACTATTAGATCAATTGAGTTAAATGGTTAAAAAAAAAGTCAAGTTTCTAACTCAAAATTTTAAGTTAAAAGATCTCAACATAATATTTTATTTCCCTAGATTATTATGTACCTGAGTTGAGTAATTTTAATGGTTTATCCAGAATGTGCATCTTTGTCAACTATTCCTCGAGGTGATTGGTACTGTAACTATTGCCAGAGTATGTTTGAAAGAGAAAATTTCGTGGCACATAATGCCAATGCTGTTGCAGCTGGAAGGGTCTCAGGGGTCGATCCTATAGAACAGATAACCCAGAGGTGCATTCGTATTGTTAAAAGCATAGAAACAGAAGTTAGCGGATGTGTGTTATGCAGGTGATGGTTACCCTTTTGCTAGGCTGAACTTTGGTGAAGCCTTTTGATGGAGTCATCACCATATTGTTATGCAGTTTATATCGTGTTGCTATAAAATAGATTGCACTTTTTTTTTTTTTTCCTTGGTTTACTTTTTAATTCATCCATTTTTAAAAAGCTATTGCTTGAAAATTTCTGGTTTTGTTTTATGCAGAGCTTGTGATTTTAGCAAATCAGGATTTGGTCCACGCACAATTTTACTCTGTGATCAGGTATATTATTTATTTCTCGTATCATTTATAGTTTTGAGCTTTCAAGTGCTGTAAACATTCACTGTCAGTATAAAGTTGCTTTTGCTTGTTGCATCATTATATTAATTCTTACATTTTTAGTTTTATGATTTTGTGCAGTGTGAGAAAGAATTTCATGTTGGCTGTTTGAAGAAGCATAAAATGGCAGATCTAAGGGTATGTCCATTATACGATGTGCATGACTCCTTTATCCTGTTTACTGGACATGAAACTCCATTTATAAGAAGCAATACTGATGCCACTTACATTCTAGGAATTGCCCAAAGGGAAGTGGTTTTGCTGCATGGATTGCAGTAGGATCAATTCTGATTTGGAGAAATTACTGTTTCTTGAAGCTGAAAAGCTCCCTGATTCTCATTTGAATGCAATAAAAAAGAAGTATGCTGAAAAAGGCTTAGAGACAAATAGTAATATCGATGTGAGATGGAGACTTTTAAGTGGAAAAGCTGCTAACTCTGTAACTCGGCTGTTACTTTCACAAGCTGTTGCAATCTTCCACGTAAGTACTACTTTTGCTGTATTAGGCACTTAAAATTTTGGGCAACTTGTGATTTGCTATTTTGATAATGTTGATAATGCCATCTATTTAACTAATCTGCAAGCAACATTTGGCTTTATTAGTAACTTTTGGGTTTAATAATGTTCTCACTGAGTGAAATTTAATTGCATTTATTCACCAAAAGACCCCTTTTGTCAGTGGTTTTAATTTCCCATATTCCTTTTTTCATCGAAGATAAAGTTAATTTTGGACAAGTAAGTGGGGATGAAACACAAGTACTGTGGTTACATCATTCTTCCACAGAGAATTGTCTCTGGATTTACAGTTGAGCACATTTACCTTCTTTTAGCACCTGTAGTAAAGAGGTCTCTGATGACAGTACACTCTGGCTTTTGACTTTAAAAGAACTATGGTAGGGCATCTTCTTCTAGTTTCCCAGGTCAACAAATCTGCATTTGTGGTGGACTTTGGCTTTCAACAGAAGCACCAACTTGTGACAAAATCTGACATTTTCGGTTTCATTCCTTACTTATAGTCATTTTATGGCACAGTTCTGATTCTTAATGAAGTTTTATTTTTCTGGGCTTTTAATTTATGGGCTTATGGGCTTGTTTTTAAGTTCTATCTCCAGGATGAATAACCAGTTATCCATTTTCATACCCTTATCCATATGATCCTAATATAATATTCTTGAAGGAAATTTGTTTAATTTGAGAGTAAACAACTGCTTTAAAGGACAATTTGGCCCAAAACTATTTTAAGTGTCATTTTCTATCGTTTTAAATATCATGCCAATTGTCCAATCAAAATGTTATGCCATTTGCAGGTAATGATAGTTTTAAAGTAGGATTTTTTTTTTTTTTTTTTTTGGGTTAAAGAGATGCTAGTTATGCTGACCTAGAATACTGTTGGATGAGTGAGTGGCCTTCCATAGAGAGACCAATTCCAACTAATTTCCCTGCTTTAAGTGGGTCCAGAAGTGTTTCACTTGGAAGCAAAAGTTGATTTTGCAGGCTTTCTTCATATCATTTGGAGCTACGACACTGCAATAAATCACATTGCACACTTGATGAGAATTGAAATACAGTTAGATCTCCTCTTCCTTATGTCCTTTATATCTCTTGAGAGGTGCTGATATTAATGACTATGATGGCCAAGATGAACTAGTTTTCATGCTTTAGGTTTAGTGTTATGTGTACATGGGATCTGTGGGGAACATTTGAATATCACATTAAAGGATCAACCATATGCATTTTACAATTGAAATCCTTGTATATTTGCTTCAGGATTGCTTTGACCCTATAGTTGATTCGATAAGTGGACGTGACCTTATTCCATCCATGGTTTATGGGTAAGCATAAGATCATTATTTGTTTTCTGGCCATCTTTTTCCATTGTTCTTTTATCTGGTTAACTTATGCATCCCTCCCTCTCTTGCTCTCTCTTAGAAGGAACATAAGGGGCCAAGAATTTGGAGGAATGTACTGTGCAGTGCTGACTGTCAAGTAAGTAGTAGTCTTTTCACTGAGCTAGGAGCAATTCATCTGTAGGAATATTGAGATAGTCTCTTTTGCCAATTTTGCAGTTCATCTGTTGTATCAGCTGGAATACTACGAGTTTTTGGACAAGAAGTTGCAGAACTCCCTTTAGTTGCAACAAGTAAAATTAACCATGGCAAGGTGAGATTAACGGTTCATTAATTAAATTTATATTTGTTATTGACATTTTCAAAGGAAATTCTGGAGTTTCTGTAGTCTTCTGAAGCTGCTAGTTTTAAATTTTTATCTATGGAACTGTGCTTTTACATGTTTTATTATTTTTATTCTCAGATAGTTGGATTGATGGCATTTAGGCATGTGCTTCTTGTTATAATAACTGTTTATATGAAGACTTAATATTGGGTTTTCTGCTCAGCTGTTAAATATTTCTATTAACATTTTGAGAGTTCGAAAAAAAAAATGATTTTGGGAGTCCTGGTTTTCTGGGATTAACTTATAATTCATGAACTGATAATTAGAATACTATTATTTAAGTACTGCAAGTTATATTCAATGCTCTCATTGGTTGTGCATAGTTTAGATACTTTCTGAATGTGTCTGGATGCTTGACATATCTAAAAAAGTTGTGTAAGGTTAGGCTCTCTTTCTTTGGGATTAAAATAATATATTAAGAATACAGCAATTTCATAACCTGTTGCCATATCGTCAGTGTATTAATCAATCACCATAACAGGGCTACTTTCAATTGCTATTCTCCTGCATTGAGAAGCTGCTGGCATTCTTGCATGTGAAGAGCATTGTACTCCCAGCTGCTGAAGAGGCTGAATCAATATGGATTGAGAAATTTGGCTTTCAGAATATGGATCCAGAACAGGTACATCTTCATATGTTTGCATGTTATGTTACTGCTTATGCATCATCAACTACTTTTGACATCAAAATTGTATTGTGCTTCAGCTTAGTATATACAGAAAAAGTTGCTCGCAGATGGTGACCTTTAAAGGGACATCCATGCTACGGAAAGTGGTTCCTGCCTGTCAAATTGTTAATGGTAGTACTGAGTCAGCAAAATGCACTAGCGGAGTGGAACTGGAATGATGCCCCAGTTTTGGGGCAAAGGGGATCTGATTTCTTTATAGTTTTCCTAAATGTGTGTATATGAACTTAGATATTGAAGTAGTATGTAAATGTAAAATTTCTTCTTCGGTTCAGTCTACCAATTTAGCTGCAGTTAGTTCTATTCTGCTTCTAGTTTTCAGGAAATCTTCAGAGGTGTTCTCAAAAATTTTCTGATCGTACTGTATAAAAAATATCTATGAAATTCATTTCTTTCTAATTATTTACACTCTTTCGTTTCTGTGTTTACTAATTCTTAGAAAACTGGTTCAATTTGTCTTGGTGTCAGAGCGTGTATCAAAGGGTTGTTTGATGAGTTAAGAGATGAGTGTGTTTTTTTATTCTCCAATTTCACTTTACCTCTTTAGACTAGGAAATTAGGAAGTCTGTGTTCACAGCTCGTGTAAGGATGTGGTGTTTCTTTATTTATGGACGATAGAACTCTCATGAAATTCATTTCATTTTTAAAACTAACAAAATATGAATTTGGTGAATCAGTTTGTTGGGTCTTTGAAAGAGAGAAGTTAAGTTTGGCTCACGGCTTTTCTGAAATTGGCATGAAAATGAGGTGTGAATCTCATGCAGGTGAAACCCAAGCTGGTGCTTGGTTATTGCATTCAATCTCTATCTAACCAACCAAACATGGCAGCAGGTAGCCCAGTCGAGAAGGGCGGTGTCATGAATGTTAAGCAAACACAATGGGATCCAGTGTATGCTAGCTAAGTTGGTTTATCTCTTTCATAAGCAATAACCGCATACATAGCTTGGCCCAGCACCCACAACTTTGTATCAAAATAGCTATTAAAGTATGCACAAAGTTATTGCAATATGAGCATAATTTTCACTGCTTTCATCATGAACGTCATCCCTTAGGATAGTCAGAATTCTCTATGCTATACACATGCACCCTCTAGCACTCGACTGCTTTCATCATGGTGAGAATTTTATGTAACAAGAATATCACGCCATTCCTATGATCATTTAATAAATTTAAATTACTTAAATACGCAGTTTTAAGACTATTGACCCTATTTGTTGTTAGAACAGATGAAAGAACAAATAATTTACATATGACATAATATTCTTTGATTGATTATTCGAATAATGTGATATCATATGATACCTTAGATTTCTATGCTTTGTGATTATATGTTATTACTCCCTTTTTCTATGTTAGCTTATTCATTTTTTTTTCCAATACCTCATGCTGCCCAGTCAATATCTCTCTTTTGATCATGTCTCATTTCTTTACCATTACTTAAAAGTGTAAGCTTTAATCATCAACTCACAATTGCTTACCTCCCAAGCCAAACATCACCCACAATAAAATTATAGCTCAACTCACTCCCATTCTTTTTCATCTCAAACTAACACATCCAACACAAACCATTAACCATGAGAATCAGAAACATCTCCTTTTGGCTTCTTGCATTTGCCATTTCACTCTTTGCCATCATAATTGCTCTCTACACCTTTCCTCCTTCCCCTTCAACTTCTATTGCAGCCATTAACAGCTTTCAACTATCTCTTGCAAAACGGGTTGTCAAGCAAAGTGGAGTTGAAGACTTCTTGTCACCTATCCTAACAAGGATCTTTTCAAGACATCATCATCATCATCATCACAGGAGGAGGCATAGGGTTAAATGTGATAAGAATAGATGGAAAACCAGGCTCATATCCCATTACAAAACCATTATAGGTCGTTATAGACCGTCCCTTATCTTGACTGTTGACTTGAAGGGTTGCGCAAATTTTAGCAGTGTACAGAAGGCTGTAGATGAAGTTCCGGAGCTTAGCCCCTCTAGGACCCTCATCATAATTGATTCTGGCACTTACAGGTGATTATCTTTAATTCTCTTTCATAACTTCATGTGTTTCCCCTCTTGGCAGATGCATGCACGCAACATAATGTCCTGCTAACAAAGCAATTGCTGATGATGGCAGAGAGAAGGTGGTGGTTCATGCTAACAAAACGAATTTAATAATCCAAGGTCGGGGTTATCTCAACACAATCATATCATGGAACGACACTGCAAACTCCACTGGAGGAACTGCATATAGTTCTTCTGTTGCCATCTTTGCTTCAAACTTCACAGCTTATAATATAAGCTTTCAGGTATATATATTACGTATACTTCTCTTTTGTAACGTCCGCATTTTCTTGAATCCACACTTTAAGCCCTTCAAAGTTCAAACTCAAGTTGGCAGAAGAAGACAATTATGCAGACACCTTTAAATTATTGTTGATTAGCATTACCATCGTTTAGTTTTGCGCTTAATTTTATTGAATATTTCTCGGGTCACCCTAATGGAATTTTTATGGTACTAGTTAAGTATTAGTGCAAATAAAAGAATTACAAAATTTTACAGAAATTATAAGCAATAACCATATCTAAGGGACTATATCAAAAAATAACAGGTAAACCTTTGGATTGTCATTGACCTTTGGGGTAGAACCGTTGGCTTGTTAGGGCACTTATCGGCAGGGATGAAACCAGAAAATTCATTAAGGTGGGGGCAATTTCAAAGACCCAAGTATGAGCTTTGAATTAGTTTTAAGAAGCCTACAATTGGGTTTAAGATATAAACATAATTATGGATATTTTTTAACATATATTTTGTTTTAATTCTTCAAAAAAAATTTCTGGGTTGTCTTTCAACATATATTAGGCTTTAATTTAGTTTAGATAATGTTTCTTCGAATATATTTTATGGGCTTAGCTTAAAATGAAACTTCAAAGTCAAACCCATTGCATTTTATTTTTGTATAGACTTTAACATTTTTTTTTTTTAACTATAGGGACAATATGGTTATTTTCTATCAAAAAATATATATATACATATATATAATTTAGGAATTCTCAAAGGTTAGAGGGGCAAGTTAGTAGGCTCCTTGCTTGCTTATGGACCAGACCACGACCCTTAAGGTCTCAACGGTTTATTGTTCGTTGGGGGTAAATACATAGACACCCCCAAGGTTTGATCTAAGTAACAAACTCAC
>JANLJB010029551.1:0-15996 GCA_026212285.1 Bursera cuneata
CCCTTAAGATAAAAGCTCTGATACCAGATTTGTTGTTAAAATGACACAGAAACAATAAATCTTAATAACAGAGGAAGAAGAAAGAAAACAGAAGGATTAATTAATTGGAAAGGACTACTGAATTTATTGATCCAGGTTGATATTTATACAAACAAATATAACAGAAAACTCTTAACAAAATGCATAAAAATCTGACAAATCAAAACAAATCAAAAATAAAACTGAAAAGTAAAACCTCTTCCTTATTTCCAGCATTTGTCCTATTTTTTTGCAAGTCTTCAACAACTGTTCTATTTCACAGCTCAGCAAACCAGCATCCAGCATCTTGAGGCATAAATCTGATAAGAACACATACTCAAGTTCCTTCCACAACTGAACCTTCCACTATGTTGGTCTCGATGAGCCAGACAAACCCACCGTACTCTCATGGTTGTCAACTCCCAAAACCTTGCCTCGGCAAGCCCTTGTTATCACTCGTCTTAATAGAAGTACTCACGAGATCATAGTAGACTTGTCAACACGTTCGATTATTTCTGATACAGTGTACAACGGGTTTGGATACCCTTTACTGGCCTCAGACGAACAAACAACTGCAAGTGAAATGCCCCTAAAATATGGTCCATTCATCGAGTCAATGAAAAAGAGAGGGCTGAACTTATCAGACGTTGTTTGTTCTCCGTCTACGGCTGGTTGGTTTGGACAGGAGACAAGTAAAAGAGTGATAAAGCTTCAATGTTATTATAATAATGGGACGGTTAATTTTTATATGCGAGCAATAGAAGGAATTACAGTAGTTGTTGATCTTGATGAGATGAAAATAGTTGAATATAGTGACAGGTTTACGGTTCCTGTACCGAAAGCTGAGGGAACTGACTATCGGAAGTCCCAGTAGAAGCCTCCTTTGGGTCCATACCTGAACAGTGCGGCCATCCTGCTGGCGGACGGACCAGGTTTTAAGATTGATGGATACACTGTCAGGTTGGATGCTTGCCTATACCTTATGCCAGCTTTTGGATTGCAATAATGTTGGCACAATTAATAATTTTTGGTCTTACGTTGACTTTATTCTAGTGGAAAAGTAAGGGTATAATTTGTCTTACGTTCTACTCTAGATGGAAATGTGATACTAAACCACGCACTTAGTTAGGGAAAATATTGTCTTAAAAGGAAATTTTAGATTAGCCGATTTAATCATTTATCAAAAGTTAAAATAAATTGAAAGCTAACAAAACTATGGAAAACAAAATATTTAAAAATCCGAACTTTTAAAATTACAGAATAAATATTTATTTACAGATAATATTATATTAAATAGAAATCCTATTAAATGGATCATTAATTGAAGAGCAGATCCTGACCGTCATCGTATTGACTCTACTGACTCAAGTAGTGGGGACCAATCAGAATATTGAATGTATTAGATTACCTAGTTTATAATTATCGGGCCAAATTCTCTAAAATTAGTGATCCTATGAAGTTGTTAATAATAATGATGATACAGAAAATAGTTGTAAGTTATTGATCCCTCAGTAATTTTTTTTTGTATCAGTTGACTGATAAATACTGAGAAACGGTAGTGAGTACATTACAATTAGGATGTGCGTGCCCGAGAAGACAACCATGACTATGTTCAATATTTTTTTTGTTTCACACTTTAATCAGCTGGGCGAATTGGGAGTTTCACCTAGGATTTGAGGCTTGTGCTGGGGCAATTATATCTCTAGCGTCAATAGATGATATCGAAAAGAACACATCGAGGAGAGTTTTGTACAGAGGACACATATCTGAACTCTTTGTGCCATACATGGATCCAACTGAGGACTGGTATTATAGAAGTTTCTTTGATAGTGGTGAATTCGGGTTCGGCCAAAGTGCAGTATCATTGGAGCCCTTAACCGATTGCCCAAACAATGCAGTATTCATGGATGGGTACTATGCAGGGCAAGGTGCCACCCCGGTGAAGATATCAAATGTGTTCTGCATATTTGAAAGGCATGCAGGGGACATCATGTGGCGACACAGAAGCAGAAATTCCTGGAGAAGTGGTAAGTGCTTTTCCTTCTAAAGGCGTATATATATTGTCGTTGATGTTGTTTACAAGAGTTTAAAATGGGAAAATATATGGTTTTGCATGCAGATAAGAGAGGTTAGAGCAGAGGTGAGCCTAGTGGTAAGGATGGTTGCGACAGTGGGCAACTATGATCATATAATCGATTGGGAATTCAAGCCAAGTGGCTCCATAAAAATGGGGGTACAATTTTTTATTCTATAGTTTCCTCTGTGTGTATACAGTCAAACAAAATTCTAGAGGAAATATTAATCTCTTAAAATGCAAACGTTTCCTGGAGTACGTGGGAATAATTGGCAGATTTTGTGACTTTTTTACGTTACAGGTTGGGTTATCAGGAATATTGGAGGCGCGGCCAGTGAGGATGCCCATGGTACACTTATATCAGAAAACAATATTGGAGTATACCATGATCACTTCTTGACTTTCCATCTTGATGTTGATGTTGATGGTGATGCCAATTCCCTTGTCAAGAAAAAATTGGTGACTAAACGAAACACAGAAGCTAGGACACCAAGGAAGAGTTATTGGACAGTTTTAGAACAAACTGTCAAGACCGAATCTGATGCTCGGATTAAGTTAGGCGAAGCCAATTGGGCTGGTAGTGGTAAATCCAAGTAAGAAAACTAAACTCGGGAACAGTATTGGCTATCGCCTGCTACCAGGATTGAACTCAGGCCCGCTTCTAACCGACAATGATTTCCCACAAATCCAAGGTGCCTTCAGCCAGTATAATGTTTTGGTCACCCCATATAACAAATCTGAAAAATGGGCAGGAGGAAACTATGTCGATCAAAGCCACGGGGATAACACCTTATTGACATCGACAAACAGGTACATATAATCTCAATTTTTCTGTAGAATCAATGTGATAATTCCTTGTTATCTTTTGGAAAATTTTGTTTCATAATGTTTACTGAGTTATAGTTTTTGGTTTTATTGTGCAGGAATAGAGAGATTGAGAACAAGGACATAGTATTATGGTACACCGTGGGATTTCATCATGTTCCTTGCCAGGAAGATTTTCCTGTAATGCCAACTTTGAGTCTTGGATTTGAGCTCAAGCCAACCAATTTCTTTGAGTACAATCCGGTGCTTAAAGTAAAATCTCCAACTTCCACACAGTTGCGTAATTGCACCAATAGGCCCTAAATGATTTCTTCTTCAAAAGGCTGTTATTGTTAACGTGACAACAATAAGCTCATAAACCAGTTTCAGCGTTTTCTACCTTTTCTGTCCCTTAGGTCTTCATACTTGAAACCCTCATATAATGGAAGAAATAATGTTCTATCTAAGCTACAGAAACAAAAGTTAACAGGATACTCTTAAATTCTCTACAGCTACATACATTTCTGTTCTTTCTATGTAAGCAAAAGTCATTTAATTTTTTATATATATATCGACAAAAAATTACAACAATAAATTGGTAAGAAAATGATGAGAATTTGCAGCAACCAAAATTTTGAGTTTGGTTGCCACATAGAGAATTTTTATCGTGGCCAGTCACAAAATAATTTTTAATTCGTAGTTTATTGGGCTCTCTAATCCTCATTACTGGAAAACATGGGTATCAAAATCATTTTAATGAGGCGAAGGTCGTAGTAGTCTGAAGTTTAATGGAAAATATGAATACAAGATTTGTAAGTCCATCACGGCATTGTACAAGGGCAGCTGAATACATATAATTTCCCTGTACGACTAGATCATCAACCAACTAGTACATTTGTTTATATAGCATTGAATCATTGAGCAAAGGTGGGATCGGAACTTCAAATGTTCCTTCAAGCATCTGTGTTACTTTCTTCATGAAAGGTCTCAGAATCGGGTCTGGATGTATGCACCATAATCCAACCATTGCCATTCTCTCAAACCTCTTAAGATCACTTAATACTTCAGGGTCATGCCTCACCAACTTCTCAAGATTTCTGGAGACTATACAACTTAAAACCCAATCTGAAAGAACGAGATCATCCTCTTCAGTCTCTTCCTCAACCCGATCCAACTCTATGTGCCTTCTGCAGCATATAATCTCCAACAGCATCACACCAAAACTAAAAACATCCACTTTGGTAGTCACTGGCACATTCCTTAGCCATTCGGGTGCAATATACCCCATTGTTCCCCTCATATTAGTGTCAGTTCTTGTTTGGTCTTTATTCAACAATTTGGAAAGCCCAAAATCGGATATCTTGACTGTGTAGTTCTTGTCAAGTAATACATTTTCTGGCTTGATGTCACAATGGATAATTTGTGTCTCGGATTCTTCATGCAAATAGAGCAAACCTCTTGCTAGACCGAGAGCCATTTCAGCTCTCTGAGCCCAACCGGGTCTCTCTCCCTCGCCAAACAGAGACTGAGAGAGCGTCCCGTTTGGCATCAACTCATAAACTAATAGGCGGTGATCTTTCTCGTTGCAGAAACCAAATAGTCTTACCAAATTTCTGTGATGAGTCCTGCCAATAATCCTGAGCTCCGTCATGAATTCTTCCTCGGTTTTTTCAATATCTTTCTCCAGTTTCTTCACTGCAATCTCAATATCGATATCCTTTAAGGCCAGAATTCCGCAGTAAACTTTTCCTGAAGATCCTCTACCCAACATCTTACTAAACCCATTCGTTGCTTTATGAAGTTCCTGAAATGTGAATTCTCGGAAGTTTATTCCGATGGTATTTAAATTCAGAGAGTGCTTCCTTTTAATTAATCTTTGAGATGCAGGATTATAGTAGAAGGCAGCGGCTCCAAACAAGAAAGCAATTATGGCACTAATTACAAGACCAATCTCTAGAGAAGCCCGAGAGTTAGAATTATTCTTCTTCGTGGCTTTCTCAATATCTGGATTGCTCATCTTTATTGGCACTTTGATTAGTGCTTTTTTTCCTTTGCTAGATGCACTCTTCCTTGCATTCAACAAAGGCATTCTCTTTTTGTTACATTTTGAACCCTCCAAAATGGCAGCCAAGCTGTAGCAATCATCCATGACGGCCTTCTTGCAACCCTCCACATCGACGTCCTTTATTCGAGCCAAATCTGCATAACTCTCCGGTGGGAAGTCGGCATCATCAATTACCTCCACTGTAAAATTCCTCGAGGAGAGTCCAGCACAATAATTCACCACAGTTTCGGGGCGGCACCCTTTTTGTACATTGTTGGGGTCCAGTGGAGTGTATCCTGGTAGGCAATTGCAGGTCATAGTATCATTATCAGGTGAAGTGCACATACCATATACGCCACAAATAGCATTCACTCTGCAAGGGTCATCGAATGCTCTCCACAATCTAGTCCATCCGCTGCCGTTTGTTTTATGGTAAACAAATTGTTGGAAATTGCCATGATCATCGAAAGTTGCTCGATGGTAGTAGTCTTCAACCGGAATTGACATGTTTATTGTTAAAGAGTGAAAGTTGTCATTAGTGCTATTGACAAGGTACATCAAAGCACTTTGATAATTGAATACCAGACTCGCATTATTCACCAGAGGATCTGTGATCCAATAACCAGGATCCGAGAAGTGGTAGGCAGAGAGCACCAATCTCCCATCTGATTGCATTTCCAACATGAAATTTCCAATTGAGTAATCTATAGTTCCGTTTGAATTGGAAAAGAGCTTTTGCCCATTGAGAAGAACTTGTCCCGGCAAGAGTGTGTCTGTTGGAGAATTAAAGCTCTGCCAAACGACAACTGAATTGCCAACTTGCAAGACAAAATTGCCGTCATTTTGCATGAAACCTATACTTGCAGCAGCTTCAGAATTTATAGTCTCAGAAGTACCATTGACGTATGTGAGCAGGAGCTGGCCGTCAGTAGTTAGGTTGATGGTGGATCCAGCTTCAGCTGGACTGTTGCGATTAGCAGTCCAAACAAGTGTTTTCTCTGGAATTTTGTCAAACCAAATGCCTAAAAGGTAGACCCCGCCGGAGAGGGAGTAGAACCCGAATGCAAAATCGCCAGAGGGAGAGCGCCAGGAAATATCAGATCCGGCAGTGATGCTATTACCCAAGCTAACATTGTTTGAAGATATTTGGCCATGAAGGCAATGCACGTTTACGAGTAATACTGCTGAAAAACAAAGAAGCATTCTCCTAGTGGCCATGCTAAATTTGCTCGGGTTCACTGCCATGATTTACTTAGAATAAAACATGTAAAAGCAAATAAACGTGAAGGCAGTCCAATGTGGCGGCTATTAACTTCCAGCTTATTTACTGGGAAACTGATCAGGACTTTATCTCATGGCTTTGGTGCAGTGAACCTGATGTGGATTAACGTGTTTGCTTTAATTAGACAGTGATCGGACAAGGCTTCATCAACAAATTGATTGTTAGAAATCTAGGGGCAGTGAACATAATATTCTGGGCAATCTACTGACTTTTCCACATTTATGTTATGTAATTAAATTGAGACAGGAGAGCGCCACAGACTTGGAAATTTAGTCAGAACTCAGAAGAATCTGTCAAAAAGCATGTAGGAGTATTGTCCACAAATAAGATAGCAATCAATGGTTAGTCAATACGCGTGGTGGAATATGACCAGTCTCTTAACATAAAATCATAGAAATTTCTTCTTTCTTGGTATCATTACACGTATTTCCTAAGTCAAAGTAAGCAGTTAGGTTCACCTGTGACCATATCAGTACTCAGTAATCCTCCTTTCCTAATTTTTAATAAATTACTATTTGGGTTGAAAAATATACTTGTTTCATATAGTAATCTTGTAATTTATAAATTTGATGTAATAGGAAAATAATGTTCTAGCATGGCAGTTTGAATCCACAAACACAAACATCCAAATAAAATAAAAAATCAAATCCACGACAAGATAAATTTACAGAGACCTAAAGAGATTCTCTGAAATTTGATTAATAAACCATCCTTTATAATGAATGGGGCAGTTCGAATTCACAAATACAAACTTCTTAATCAATACAAAAAATCAAATCCATGACAAAGTAGATCACAACGGGATTCTTTGAAATTTGATCAATAAATATTGTTTATAATGAATGGTAACAAACATATTTATAACTAAACAATTTTAATCCTATTAAAACAAGTTCATTAAATAAAAATTAAATCGTAATTTAAATTTTTAATGATATCTAATAACCTAAAATAATAAAATCCTAATTAAGCTAGAAAATAAATAAAAAATTAAAAGAAAATTATTAATACCAAAATCGCGCTCCGTTAATATTGTGTTGAAACAATAAAATTTTATATTTACAAGTTCAACTTTAAAAATTAACCAAAATTAGAACAGAACTTAGATTTAGGCTAAAACACTTGGAGGTAAAAAAAAAATCAAGTGAAAAAGAGAAAACAAAAATGTATTTTACAGAAAAAAATGCTCCAGCAGAACATTTTGTTTTTTACAAAACATCCACTTCTGCTGTAGTGAATGAAGCGCAGAACAAGTGCTACTGTTACCTAAAAAATTGGTCCAAGAAAAAAATAAAGATATCTAGAATGGTAGATTTTGAATATTTTTATTAAGAGTCCATAAATATATAATTCATTTTTTATATAATAAAAAGAGAATAAGAAAGTTGAATAAAATATATATCTCCTTCAGAATTTTCTCCTGTGGTTTTGGAGTAAAATAACTGGAATGTATAACAGAAGAACAAGTGAATTGGAGTGGCATATAGATTATATCCAGAATAATACTTGCCTCTCAGTAAAGGTCTGAGAATTATTTTAATAAGAAAAGTTCATTGAAATTGAACTTCAAATGAGTAATTTGCCACTACAACCTAAAACTGGACACAAACAGAACAACTTGAAGTTTCTCAATTAAAATTGCGCATCAACTATGGGTGGAACACCAACTTCAGTAGTTGCTTCCAACATCTGCATAACTTTATTCATGGATGGTCGCATGGTTGGATTGGGAGACAGGCACCATAACCCTACCATTGTCATTCTTTCAAACCTTTTAAAATTTCTCAAAACTTCGTAATCTTGACTCACAATTGTCTCCAAATTCCCAGCTCTGACACAACATAGAACCCAATCTGTTAGAATCATGTCATCGGTCTGCTTTTCTTCATTGAATTCATATAACTCGTCATCAACTTGATGCAATTTTATATGCCTTCTGCAGAAGATTATCTCAAGCAACAGGACTCCAAAGCTGTAGACATCCACCTTAGGTGTTACTGGAGCGTTCTTGAGCCATTCTGGCGCCATATATCCCATTGTCCCCCTTATGTTGGTGTTGGTACAAGACTGATCTTTCTTCAATAACTTGGCTAGGCCAAAATCTGCAATTTTAGCAGTATAATTGCTGTCAAGAAGAACATTCTGTGGCTTTATGTCGCAATGAATTATTTGAGTATCACACCCTTCATGCAAATATAACAAGCCCCTTGCAATTCCAAGCAAAATTTCGACTCTATGACCCCAACTAGGTGTTTCTTCTCCAAACAGGAAACCAGATAGAGTTCCATTCTTCATGAGCTCATAAACAAGAAGTCGGTGCTTGTGCTCATTACAAAAACCCAACAGTCGAACAAGATTTTTGTGATGGGTACGACCAATAGCTTGAACTTCTGTCAAGAAATCCTTATCACCTTGTTCAATCCCCATATCCAGTTGTTTCACGGCAACTTCAACTGCTTCACCATCTAAGGTTAAAACCCCACTGTAGACAATACCGAATGCTCCTCGGCCAAGTTTGTTCTTGAACCCTTTTGTTGCTTCACGCAAGTCCTGGAATGAAAACAACTTCAAATTTAATTCCACTGGCTTTCGCTCTGGAGATGGTTGTGCAGATATGTACGCCTGAGTAAGAGGGTGATGATAAATGGCAATGGTTCCAAACATTAAGGCCAATATTGAACATGATAAAAGGCCTGCCATCAGGGCAACCCGGGATGGAGAGGCCTTTTTATCTTTGTCGTGGTCAATTTGATTGTTATTAATTTTAGGAACTTTGATAAATGCCACCCTATTGTTAGAAGAAGGATTGCTTCTTCTAGCATTCAACAAGGGCATCCTCTTCTTCAAACAAGAAGATCCGACCCAAACACCGGCACTGCAGAAACAATCATCCATGATTGCCTTCCGGCAAACATTGACATCTGTTGTGTTGATGTGGGCCATATCTCCAAAGTCGCCATTGTGGAAATCAGCATTATTAATTTCTTCAAGATTGAAATCTGAAGCTGAGGAAGAATTCGGATTGCAAAAATCTACTACCACATTGGGGTAGCATCCTTTGGAGGGACTGTTTGGATCAATTGGTGAATATCCAGGCAAGCATGTGCAGGTGAATCCTTCGTTATCAAGTGAAGTGCAAAAGCCAAACACCCCACATATATTATTGGCAAAACAAGGCTCTTGGATGGCCTCCCACACAACAGTCCATTGGCTGTTATTTTGTTTAAAGTAAACAAGTTGTTGGATATTTCCATGATCATTGATTGTTGCTCGATGGTAGTAATCTTCAATTGGGTTGGGCACTGTTGTCATGTTGTATATGATTGAATTGTTGTTCACAACATACATGAAAGCTGTACTCTGGTTGAATATTAAACTGACATTTTGGTCCCCTAAGGTTCTAGTATCCCAGTAACCAGGATCAGCAAACCTGAAGGCAGACATAACAACGTTTCCATCCATTTGAAGCTCTAACATGTATCGTCCTGTTGAGTAGTCAACGGATCCATTGGCATTGGAGTACAGCTTTTGGCCCATAACCAGATTTTGGCCTAACAAAATGGTGTCCGTAGGAAAATCAAAGCTCTGCCAGATGATGCTGGAGGATGAATCTCGCAAAACAAAATTGCCATTATTTTGCATTAAAGCTGACCTGGTGAATGTGCCATTGTAGATTAACAACTCTGTCCCATTTGAATGAGTGAGAACAAGTTGGCCATTAAGCGTTAGATTAATGGCTGACCCAATTTGAGCTGGATCATCGCGATTTGCAGACCAAACGAGTGTTCTCTTCGGGATTTTGTCAAACCAAATTCCAACAAGAAATAGACCACTACGAAGAGGGTAGAACCCAAAAGCAAATTCACCAGAAGCAGATTGCCATGTAGAATTAGTGCCAGCAATGATGCTGGAACCCAAATCGGTTGTGTTACTACTCATTTGAGCAAAAGAACCCCAGTAGAGAACAAACAGAAGAGACCAAACTAGAATTACGGTCGTAGCCATTTCGAAGAAACGGAGATCAGGAAGAAAAGAAGGAGAATCTGTTCTGTATGACTAGACAAATCAAGAAGCCGATGCCTTGGCTTGAGTTGCAAAAAGATTACAAAGTTACACCAACCCTTTAACACAAGCATGCAAGAATTATACACAAATTAGTTATCAGTTAAACGTCTAGAGTCTAGACTCTAAATTAGTCTGTTGATATTGTTAGAAAAAACTAAAAAAGTATCAGCTAAGTCAAATATGTAGTTGCGTAAGATTCCTCGAAACTATGAGGAAGATACAAAAAAGAATAGTCTAAAGCAAAAGCTAGGAAGAGTCGACAGCATTTAGTAGGGGGTGGAACTAGGAAAGTGATGACAATTAATTTGAGGAAAAATCTGCCCTACGTATTGACTTCTCCCTTTCTGCAGGGGGTGGAACTAGGAAAGTGATGACAATTAATTTGAGGAAAAATCTGCCCTACGTATTGACTACTCCCTTTCTGCAGGGGGTGGAACTAGGAAAGTGATGACAATTAATTTGAGGAAAAATCTGCCCTACGTATTGACTTCTCCCTTTCTGCAGTGACCTTAGGCAAGCGGCAAAATCCCAAAATTCTACTAAATTTCTGCAGTCTAGAATTCTCATATCCAGCGCATGATTTACAGTTGAACGGTCCTATTATTGAAAGTTAAAACGAACACCGCGTAAATGATGCAAATTACGGCAGGTTTGCTTGGAATTGGATTTCAAATGGGATATTCTATGGTAGATTGACAAATGAATTACGTTGGCTGGCATAACTCCTAAATGATAGCTTGGTCATTCAAATAAGTCTACAGCACATGAAATAAATATTAATTAGCTGTTGCTGAGAAATGTATATTCTTCTTTAATTAAGAAAAAACGTTTGAATGTCTAAGGTCACAAGGACTTCATTATATACTCAATTTTATATTAAAATTTCAAATTTGTGATAACTGTAATTAAAACAGTAATATAGATATATTGCTTGTTTATATATTTTGACATGGCACGATATAGAATGTTACACTCAAAACCTAAAAGCCTTAGAGCATGATTTCTAAACATTCACATGAAACATATAATTATAGACTACGAAACTTCCAAAGTTCAGTTCTAAAATTCATATAAAACCTAACACACTTAGCCATAAAAGCATAAGACTACCAAGTTCAAAATGACTTCTTAGGTAAGAACTATGATACAACCCAAAAGCTTATCAAGAATGTCAGGAGTAACAAAAATTAACTCTCATGTCAATATTCAAAATGGTCAACTTCCAATTAAAATCTATACATAAAGGGAACCGAGAGAATCCAAAGTCTATGCCAAAATCCTCTATACAAAAAAGAATATAATTCACTTGAGGACCATAGTATAAAATGAGCATTAACTCTATAAGCTAGTTTTAGTTTTGTATACGAATTTTTCCTTTAGGCCCCCCCATAAAAATTTTTAGTCAAGTCAAACATCCCCCGAGTGGAAAACTAACGCAAACCCTCGAAATTTAATTTTCGTTATCTCCAGTTTAATGGCCAACCCATACAAAGACATAAATACCCTCAATTTCTTTTCACTTTCCTCTTCTTCTCTTCTCTTCTATTCATCTTCCTTCACACCACTTTCTTCTCTTTTAACCCAAAAACAGAGCAGCAAAACCCCATCTCCGCCACCTCCCTATGGACCCACCACCTCTCTCCGCCGCCACTACCACCACTCCTACCACTAACACCCCCATCCCTATTCCTTGTATTGCCAAAACCATACTCTTCAAAACCTTTGCCAACACTGACACCTTCAAATAAACTACAAAAATAATATAATTTGTATCTTTTTTCCCTTTCTAGATTTTCTCTCCACTCTCTTATCTTCCTTCCTCGTGTGGCTGGTGTGGCATGTTTTCGTTTAAGATGGTTGAGTTGTATCCTAATTTGGTTCAGCCCATGGTGGTGTCTGGCTCGACCCTGGCCATGACTGACTCAGGCTCTATCATAAATCCAAGCAGGCTATGGTTCTCTTCCTTTTCACAGTTATTGTTGTCAAATACTATCAAGGGACTGAAAGTTGTTCTGTCTGTTGCTGCTCAACAAAAAGCCTTGGTTCCCTGATCGACTTCACAAGGACTTCCCCGATGTACACCATTATTAATACCATTTTATCTTTCTATATTAATGTTAATTTATGTTAAAAAGAAATTATAAATGTCTATTTGATAATTGATCCCTTGTATGGGTGGCGTCGCTGATTTGTCGTTGATCATTGTGGAAACGTGAGAGGTTGGATTTGTGATGTGTGGATGAGTTTTTGGGTGATAATGTTGCACCTGATTTTTTCTGGTGCTGTGCGGCTTGATGTAGGATTGATTTTATTTTCTTTTTGTACAAATTTCTTCTTGTAATCTATGTTGTAATTAATTAGACAAATTTCTTAAAAAGAATATCGTATGGGTTTAGTTAGACTGACATTTATCTTGAGAGTGGAGAACCGATTAGATTAGGTTTAGTTGAAGTTGATATAGTTTGTTGTGAACAAATTTTAAACCAAGGAAAGAAGATGATAGAGTGACGAGAAAATCTAGAAAGGAAAAAAGATAGAAATTATATTAATTTTACAGTTTATTTGCAGGTGCCAGTGTTGGCAAAAGTTTTGAAGAGTGTGATCTTTTATTACAAGGGATAGGTTCGGGGGTGGTGGTGGTAGAAGTGGCAGTAGTGGCGGCAGAGAAAGGTGGTGGGTCCATGAGGAGGTGGCAGAGATGGGGTTTTGGTGCTGTGTTTTTGGGTTAAAAGAGAAGAAAGTGGTGTGATGATGTGGAGAAGATGAAGAGAAAAGAAGAGGAAAAGTGAAAAAGAATTGAGGGCAATTATGTTTTTGTGTGTGTTGGCTGTGAAACTGGAGATAATGGTAATTAGCTTTTGGGGGGTACGAGGTAGTTTCAATTAAGGGGATGTTTCAATTCAGGGGTATGTTTGTCCTGACAAAATTTTTTTTTTGGGGGGCCTAAAGTAAATGCCTCGTTTTGTATATAACAAAATACATATCACATACATAACTTTATATCTCATACATAAACGCAAGTATATTTAAGAGTGTGTTTCACATAAATAAAAAAAATGTGAAAACTTTCATAAATATTTAACAACATTCATCAATAAGAATGTCTTCATTCTATTTCAAAGTAGGGTTTATCTTATCACAAAACTTAACACTTAATATAATTGAGCCTCTAAAATCATCTGTAAGTGGTAAACCATAGCCAAAGCATATACAAGTGAGACATTACAAAAATATAACACTAGTATCCGAAAGTAAGAGCTACTCTCTTGTTATGATCTTCAATGAGTCCTCTCATATATACAAATCTGTCATCACACAAATGTAATGATCACAATGGCCTTAAAGACCCTTTCTCACCATTTGAAAACTTAACAAACTTATACCATTTTCGAAGGAAGCCTTATACATAAAGTGGCTCAACATTTCATATAATTCAAAAATTGCCTATTAGGCAAATGAAAGTTTAGGTACCCTAAAGCATAGATATGAATCTTTCTTTCAAAACACACATCAGAATATTAAACTTAAGTTCATGCCATAAATATAAAGCACTCACATAAAATAATCATAATCAAAATCTTATATTCATAACTTAAACGGAATATTACAATCAAAACAAAAAATTCATATACTAATAAACATATTTGTATATAACACTTTTAATAACAGAAGTAATATGCCTATTGTGATCTCAGTAGAAAGACCAGCTCACTTACTTGAATATAATTCATTGAAAAGTCCTTATCTCAACCCAAGAATCATCAAAAAGTCTCTTAAGAATCATAATTCACATATGGGAAACCAAATGAATTGCTAAACTAGCCTTACGCAAGTTCTATTATCCGATATTTAGTGAATTGATGTTTGATAAGTGAAAAATGTGCCTAAATTTTAGTCCTTTCTCACCAATTGATGTTTTTATGTTTTATTGTTAGTTTTAGTAATTTTTGCTTATTTATATTGTACGTGAAAGATTGAGAAAGAATCATGCAAAAGGAAAGACAAATATGAAGAAAATGGAAAAGCAAATCAATAAATCAATTTTAGTTTTTCTACAGAAATATCTCTAGGTATTTTAGACATAACTTCTTCATACAATATTGAAATAAGGTGATTCTAGTGTCGTTGAAAAGCTAAGAGATGGAGCTATAACTTTTATGTTGATGACTTTTTTAAATTATAAACTTAGTTTCTCCAGAAAGAGAGTTTGCGTCGGGGTGCGGATTTTTTCCTTGCTATGGCTTCAATTTTCCAGAAAGTTTGCGCTGGGGCACACAAAGTTGCTCCCTGGGATGCCGACGCAATTTTAGAACATTCAAAACCCTTCAAATATAAATAGAGATCATATCTTAGAGATTAGGAGAGGAGAGATGACAGCTAAGGATACTTCCCTAAGCCTAAAAAACTCTATATTCATCAATCGAAGAAGGAGAATAGGAGATCTACATATGAAAATCTACAGATTTTTTCAACCCTTCTATTTTGTGATTCTCTTTTCAATGTTTTATTTTAATTTTCTTGTTTTTCTTAGTTTAATCATGAACTAGTAATTAGGCTAAGGCTATGATGTAGCCTACCTTAATGGATTGGATGATTTGAGTTTATATTATTGAATTTCTTTGAATGATTCTGAATATTGAATTATTATTCTTAATGCTTTTATGCATCGGGCTAATGTATGAATGATTTTAATCTATATTAGAATCAGGAGATTTAGTACAGTGATTGACCTACATTTCAGTATCATAACTTGTATGCACAATATGGATATTGGTATGGGTTGTGTAGCGTTCACTAGGGGAATCCATTAGCTTAATGTACTTGGGGATCCTTTAACTCAGATTAGGGATAATTGGGTTATGTTACTTGAATAATTATGTCTGTTCTTGGGAAAGACTGATAGATAGCGTTAGGGATTCTTGCTTTTAGTAATTTATTATAGAATTCAGTAGGATTAGACTTGAGGAATTAATTCAGATAGATTATAGTGAAATCATAAGCTTAGCAATTCAATTCATTGTTTTAAGTCATATTTTCATTATTTTTATGTTATTTTTAATTTTATTTTAGTTTTCAGTTTTAGCTTTAAATCATCATTCCAAGTTTTCATTTGTCTAAATAATAAGAAATCCTGTAAAATTAGTATTCAATTTATTGGTTTCTGTGGGTACGATATCAGATTGAAAAATCACTATATTATTTGATTTGCAATTCTGTAAACTTACAAAAATACACAATAAGTTTTTGTTATCATTGCTGGGACCAATATTTATTGATATTAATAAATACTAGATTTTTACTACTTTAGATTTTTATTTTTGTTTTAGTTTGTTTATCTTTATTTTCTGTTATTATCTTTAAGTTTTTTTTTTTTTTTAAATTTTGATAGAACAATGTTAAGAAGTGCGATTGAACTTATTGAATGTGATCCTTTCACAGAATTGACGGGCTCAATATTGGAAATCTTAGCGACTTAAGTGGCAATTTTATCCTAACAACTAGGTAATGTAAAGGCAATTCACGTTATACTAATATTGTTTGTGATTTATATTCAGGCAATCATCCAAGTTATATGTGGAAACCCAATGGCGGTCAGCCGCCCCATTGGCTGGTTCCAGGCCCTCACCCGCCTGTTGGTCCGGCCTGTTGCCCTCGGGCTCATCCGGCCTCATCGGTAGGCCAGGGTCCACCACACATGTGGCATACCCC
>JANLJB010029553.1:0-16001 GCA_026212285.1 Bursera cuneata
TTAGTCTCATCTATGTCTGTTCCTAAGACACCAACAGAAATATGAAGTGGACTCAAAGTTGGTTTACACCACATACGTATTTACGGGTGTCCAACACATGTTTTGAAGGATAGTAAAGATAAGTTGGACTTGAGATCAGAAGTATGCTTGTTTGTCCCCTACCTAAAAGGTACTAAAGGGTATTACTTTTATACTCAGTTAGATATGAAAAGTTTTTTGTCCGTACATGACACACCCTGGAACCCCTTATACAGGATGAATTAATAAATAAATAAAATAAAGTAAAATAAAAAGCAAAGGAAATGTTTTAAATAAATTATTTATGTAGAAAACATTAGCTTTACACCTTCAGTAAAATAAAAGCTACTCACTCTACCCAGACATAACCCAAAGACTGTATGAGATCCTCTATGTGAGCTCCAGATCACTGCCACTACACTTTTGACCTTGGGTACCTATGGAGGAAGGGATGAGCAACACAACCCAGTAGGAATTTCTACAACTACACAGTTCTATAACATTTTAAACTACAAGCATGCATCAAGCAATTCACACAATATAGCATATCATTCACACTTCTCACTCTCCTACATACCGATTTCACTACCGAAATTTTCTCACCAACAACCATCAGCACACATGTGACACACCTACACATCTCAATTATGTGCAACCCAACCATCAATCCAAGACTTTCCTTAGATCCCGTATCTCAACAGGCTCATCTAAGGATCCTCTCGTATCTCAACACCTACTATCAACAACTATATTTACCATGTCGTTTCCACAACGACTCAACAATATCTACATATACCGATTTTCAATCTAGTGTTTTCCTTAGACCTCAGATCAGCTGGACCTCTAAGGCCTAACACTAGAATCATATCAAGGGTGTTTTTCTTAGACCTTAGATTGACTGAACCTCTAAGGCCTAATACCATAATCACATCAAGGGTGTTTTCCTTAGATCCCAGATCGATTAGATCTCCAAAGTCTAACACCATAATCACATCAAGGGTGTTTTCCTTAGACCCAAGATCGACTGCACCTCCAAGGCCTAACACCATTATTATATACAAAATTCTTTCACCTCATCACTACTGACATGTCAAAATTTATAATAATATCTTCCAGTATTGCTTTTCTCATCAAAAACCCATCATTCTGGGATCCTGCACACAAGGCATGGCTTTCACTATCATCCTGTGCACCCCCATGGATTCTCGTGCACTAAGTTAGGCCAATCCCTAACTCAGTCAAATACCTCCCCTTCGAATTTCCTACACACTCAACTAGGCCAATCTGAGGTCCATTCACGTGATCCACACACACGTCAAATCTCACGTGCGCGTCTGTCATCACACACATGTATTTTTGTTCCTATTCCAATACTACGATCATACACATATCATGTCGTCCATGTTCCTCTTGGATCCTGTGTTCCACACTGGGCCCATCCAAGGTCCAACATGCATTTCTGATTTACAATTATTCCACCACATTACCACTAGCCCATATGGCTATAGTCGCACACGACTCACTTGTGTATCATTCATCTCATCTCGTACATGTGTTCCCGCATCATCTGTACTTCATTAATCCTATCAACCATGACCACACACACATTTGTAACCCGTATGGCAAGCACACTCATCAGTCCCATCATGCACATTCACATACATACTTTCCATACCCCAGTCATCCTATCACATAACCATTTCTCACACTACCATGTACTGCACCCACAATCCACACCAGGATCATGCTCCGGCTACTCTTTCACATGCATACGATCCAATTCAGTGACTAACCACTTATTCCTATAAAATATGGTCATGCACATATGACCCGTATACGCACATATACTATTCACTCATTTTTGTAAATCCATATACACATACATGACACCCCGATCCATGAATACCATATATCCTATTTACACTCATATACACTTTTTATTTCTTATGCCACAATAATAAACTAAGTTCACATGCATATCAAAATAAAATAGAAAGGTGTAGTCAAAAACCCCTACCTCGATATACGAACCATAGTTTTCTGGGCCCTTCTCTCTCTTCCTTATATGTATTGTGAATTCTATCTGTCCCAGCGGTCCCAGATGAGTCCTCAGAGTTACGGGGCCAAGGCCATGCAAAACTAAAATCGAGGGGTTAAACTAATATTTTACACTCCAGGGTTGTTATTACAAAATAACAAACTATTAGGGGTCCTAAAAATTAACAAGACAGGGTAGAATTGCTAACCTGAAAACTCTCAGGGGCCCTGATGATAAAACACCATACAAGGGAGCATTTGCTAACTCCCAAAGCTGTAGGGGTATAACTGCTAAAGACGCAAATGCCAAAACACAAAGCTGAGGGGGCCAACGAATTTGCGATGGTAATCGTGATTCACCGATCGCCACCGGTCATAGGGTCTGCTGACTCAGAAAATGACACGCTAAAAAATGACGCAGGTGAATATTTTCGGTCAAATCTATGGCGATGCAGGCTGTTTCTAGGAAAATGGTGGCCACCACCAGAACCAGGAGGCTGAGAGGGTTCCATCGCCACCCTTCTCACCGCCTAACTCGCCGAGAAGTTGAACGGTCACAGAGGCGGCGGCGGTGATGGAGATTTCTGGCGGACAGGGGTGTTTGTGATGGTTTTTTGAATATCCTAAGCCATTATATGATTATATAGTTTTTGGGATTTGGGGGTCCAAGTACAAATTTTTAAACCTTCAACATTCACGAATCCTATTCTGAAATCTTGGCATCTCAATGCCAACTCATCTTTATCTAATCCACACTTACATGATCCTCAAAATATGAACATCAGGCACTAAAGATAAAAAATCCATTTACCCCCTTCAAATTATTTTTTAGTCTCAAACCCAGAAAATTCTTAAATTCATCTGTATCATCCAGTACATACCCAACGTCATTACGTATGTTTCATTCAATACGCATCAAAAACATGAAATTTCTCGATTTCAAGCTTTGAAATCTTTCACTTATACGTTACGCTATTTCTAAAATTCGGGTTACCACAGTACAACTGTTACTTTCTTAAAAGATGACTATATTAGTAACTTTAAGTCTAGAAGCATGATAGTTCTAGAAGAGATGACTGAAGATTCCAGAAATAGTATGACCATTCATGAAATCATTGAAGACTCTACATCTAAACCTAGAACAAGTGATCCAATTCCTCTACCTCCTACGACAACTTGTTGTAGTGGGAGGATGGTCAAATAACCTAACAGATTCATTGGTATATCTCAGTATACTATTTAAGATGAATCAGACTTTACTTCTTATGAAAAAGCTATGGATTATGTTGATATAGTATCTTGACAAAAAGTTGTGAAAGCATAAATTGAATCTATATATTCCAATTATCACCACAACAAAATTGACTTTCAAAAACAAAATTCCTAGTGATGAAACGAAAATTCGTTGAAAAAAGGTATATTTTGAAACGAAATCATCATTTCGTCAGGAAAAGTGCTATGAAAAGTCTTGGTGGGGTGATTAACATTTAGCAATGAAAAAGTTCAGTACCAAAAGGTTAAATCAAACACTAAATACCATTTCGTTGCTAAAGATTTGTCTCTATTTTTTTGTCTTTATTTGTCGAATCTTTAGTAATGAAAAATGTTATTTTGTGACAAAATTTTTAGTGCCTGAAGAATGTCTATTAGCAACAAAAAGATTTTATCGTAAAAAGTTAAATAATAATTTTGACGTATTTTTAGCAACGAAATATTTTCATTGCAAAATGGTATTTAGTATTTTCATTATATGCAATGAAATTTTTTGTTACAAAAAGGTATATATATATATATATATATTTTTTTTTATAATTTAAAATAATATTTAAGAATTGTTATAAATTTTTGGAAGTAAAATGAAAGATAATTATATCAAAAGAAAATTTTATATTAATTATAGATAAGAGGTATAGTTCCTAATAGATAAATTATGGTGGAATATATTATAATTAAACATAGAAGATGCTAAAATGACAGAAAATCAGCGCTGCAGTGCTCAATTGTTATCTAGAAATCAGATTTTCTGCCTTGTTTTTGTAATAATTTCTTTGAATGATCTTCAGTTGTTTTTAAGTACTTATAAGACAACAAAAATCACCACGAAGTAACTTGATCCTCGGGTAAAACGCAAAAATCGAAACTAAAAATATTAAAACAAATATTGGTCTATCAGGTGCCCATCCAAACTTTTATTCAACAGTAAACATCGTCAATGTTTATCCACAAATCATAGAAAAACCATTGAATGGAATTTCAGTAAAGTCGCAAAATAATTAAAGAAACAGTTTAAAGCTTTGACTCTGATAAAGTTGTGGGACAGCCACTTTAGTAAAATCGAATGGAAAACATTTGTCTGATCAAACTTTCCCAAATCACTAACAGAAAAACAAAATAAAAGCATATATATCTTCTTTTTCTATGATATCTTGAAAGATTACTCCTCTTTTTCTTTTATAGAGAGACCAATATTCTGACACATGTCACAACATTTTACCGTTGAGCATGTCAAACAAGTACAGTGAGTCCACTATAGTCATATCATATGTCTTTCGTTGAGTGAAAACAAAACAGAAAAGAAGCAGTATGGCTAGAGCTCTTGCCTCTCACAGTCTCTCATGAATAGCCTCATAAGGAAACTGTTTCATTTTCCATTAGACTAAAAACTTTCTTCATCTCTGTTTGATGAACATCTTATACAAACGATGGATATCTGCTTAGGCTCAATCTCGGCCCTATTTCATGGCCTTATCTCTCGTTTTCTATACTGCACAATTAGAAAAGCTGCATATATAAGTGGGCTTGAAAGAAATCTTGATGCCTTGCAGACTGAGCTGCAAAAGCTACTTGAAGCAAGGAACGATGTGTTGAGGAGGGTTAACGTTGCTGAACAGAAGCTAATGAAACGGAGGGATCAAGTGCAAGGCTGGCTTTCGAGGGTGGAAGCTGTGGAAGCTCAAGTTTGTGAATTACAGAAGGTTAAGTCTCGAGAAATTGAGAGCTTGTGTCTTGGAGGATACTGCTCTCAGAACTTCAACTCAAGCTACAAGTTTGGAAGAAAGGTTTATAAAATGCTTCTACTTCTGGCTAGTTTGAAGGGTGAAGGAGCTTTATTCGAAGTGGTAGCTGAGAGGGTACCGGAAGATGTTGTTGATGAAATCCCAATTGAGCCAACAATCGTGGGTTTGCAATCAACACTATATAAAGTTTGGAGATGTCTTGGAGAAGAACATGTTGGTATTATTGGCTTGTATGGCACTGGAGGAGTTGGCAAAACCACCTTACTAAAACAAATCAATAATAACTTCTGTAATCAGCCTCATGCTTTTGATGTTGTGATTTGGTTGGTTGTGTCTAAAGAGCCAAAATATGAAAAGATTCAAGAAGATATTGGGAAAAAGATAGGTTTGCTTGATGAATCATGGAAGAATAAGACTCTTCAAGACAAAGCTCGGGATATTTTTAAGATTTTGAGTAAGAAGAGGTTTGTTATATTGTTTGATGATATATGGGATCAAGTTGATTTGGTCGAAATTGGTGTCCCTTTTCCTAGCTCGGAAAATGCATCCAAGATAGTTTTTACAACTCGTGAGTTTGAGGTTTGTGGCAGCATGGAAGCTCATAAGAGCTTCAAAGTTGAGTGCTTGGGATATGATGATGCTTGGAAATTATTTCAAGAGAAGGTTGGAAGAAGCATTCTTGATAGTCATCACGACATTCCTGAGCTAGCCAAAATCATCGCAAAAGAGTGTTGTGGTTTGCCACTTGCACTTGTTGCAATTGGTCGAGCAATGGCTTGCAAGAAGTCGCCTCGAGAGTGGAAACACACAATTGAGGTCTTAAAGAAATCTGCCTCCAAATTTTCAGGTATGGAGAAAAGGGTGTATTCTCGTTTGAAATTTAGTTATGATAATTTGCCTAGTGATATAGTAAGATCATGTCTCTTATATTGTGGTTTATTTCCCGAAGACTATAAAATCTCCAAAAGTGAATTGATAGATTGTTGGATCGGTGAAGGTTTTTTGGATGAATATGATGGAAGTGAAGTATACAACCAAGGATACTACATTATTGGTGTCCTTATTGATGCATGTTTACTTGAAGAAGAAGAAAATGGCGAATATCATGTGAAAATGCATGACGTGATTCGTGATATGGTTCTATGGATAGCTTGTGAAATTGAAAAGGAGAAAGAAAATTTTTTAGTTCAAGCGGGAATGGGGTTAACTGAATCACCTGCTGTTGAAAAATGGAAAGGAGTAAGAAGGATGTCACTAATGGAAAATAAAATTGAGAATTTGTCAAAACCTCCTACATGTTCTAATCTCGAAACTTTGTTTCTCAGTTATAATAGCTTGAAGATGATCACCCGTGACTTTTTTCAGTTTATGCCTTCTCTCAAGGTTTTGAACCTGTCACATAATCGATCTTTAGCTAAATTACCATCTGGAATTTCGAAATTGGTTTCGCTACAATATCTTGATCTATCTTGGACTTCCATAAAAGAGTTGCCAATAGAGTTAAAAGCCTTAGTGAATCTTAAATGTTTAGGTCTTGAGCATACAGATAGCCTATATAAAATTCCAAAGAAATTGATATCTAATTTTTCAAAGTTACGGGTACTAAAGATGTTCGGATTACGTGGTTATTCTGGTCAAGCAGCAAAAGATAGCATTTTATTTGGTGATGGTGAATTGTTGGTGGAGGAATTGCTTAGTTTGAAGTATTTAAATGTGCTGACCATCACCTTAAGAAGTTCTCATGCCCTCCAAAAATTTTTGAGCTCTGTTAAGCTACAGAGTTACACTCAATCTCTAAGCCTTCAATGCT
Source organism: Bursera cuneata (assembly GCA_026212285.1). Taxonomy (NCBI): domain Eukaryota; kingdom Viridiplantae; phylum Streptophyta; class Magnoliopsida; order Sapindales; family Burseraceae; genus Bursera; species Bursera cuneata. The sequence goes on from JANLJB010029553.1 coordinate 6,883, forward strand.
TTGATGATTCAAAGTTGGTCAATGTTTTTGCTTTAGCAGATCTCAAGCATCTACATAAACTTTATTTTTACAATTGTGAATATTCCGAAGTGTTGAATATTGAGCATGTACCAGAAACCCTCAAGCGTTATGGTTTCGACAGCCTTGGCACAGTTTTACTATCATTTTGCTCCAAATTGAGGGACTTGACATGGCTTGTTTTTGTTCCAAACCTCAAGTGTCTTTATATATTTCGTTGTGATGAGATAGAGGAAATAATCTGTGTTGAAAAATTGGGTGAGCTTCTGGAGATGATGGCAAATGTGAGTCCTTTTGCAAAACTCCAATCTCTTGACTTATGTTATCTGCCAAATTTGAAGAGCATCTACAGGGAGCCTTTACCCTTCCAAAATCTCAAGGAAATTTATGTTCAAAAATGTCCAGAGCTCAAGAAGCTCCCATTCAATTCCAACACAGCAAACAAAGGTAAAGTTGTTATTATAGGAGAGGAAGACTGGTGGAAAGAGCTGCAATGGGAGGATGAAGCCACTCAAAATGCCTTTTTGCCTTGTTTTGAATCTCTGGATTGATGAGGGAAGGATGTTGGAGTGCATGGAGATTACTAGTTTGTAAGTTCATCTAAAAGCCCTTTTATTATTTTTTTCATGTATTTATTTGGATTTGTGGTGGCTCATAAAATTGATAGATTCAAAGGGCTTGCTAGTTGCTTCACATTCATTGAGTAGCAAGAGCATCATATCAAAAGGAAAATGTTATTTGCTTTTAGAGGTGTGTATTAAGTAAGAGAATATGAAATCAAATAACTTCAACATGATAGAGCATATTGTGATATTTGATATAAATGTTATAGCGTGAATTAACATTTAAGATTTCCTTGTTATGTTCAAACCTTGCACCAGACACCATGATTGTTCCTATCAAGAACAGAGAATTTGGATAATCTTTTAAAATGTATTGGTTGGGTAAATTATTGCAACAATGACAAATGGAACTTTTTTTTTTGGGAGGTACATAACAGACTTTTGGACTTCAAGCATATGAAACTGCATCATACATGATACAGCATATATGGTCATTTGAACAGTGATATGTTTCCTTTGTTTCAGGGTAGACCACAAAAGCAGAGACCTGGCTCTCCAAAAGACTTTGAGACCTCTCTAGTCAGAGGTCCATCCATCCTTTTAGAGGTTTGATCTCTCTTGATATCTCATCTCAAACAATAACTGACGATTATTCAACATTACTATAAATTTTAGCTTGTAATAACGTATAATAATTGATAGTTTCTGGGTTATGGTACCTTACCATTTCCTGCCGCTTAAAATTCATGAATGATTGGCTTTCATTAGGCCCTCCATCACTCATTGGAACAGAAAATTGGCTCTCATTATCTAAAAACCCTTTTATTCTCGTCATGTATTTATTTAGATGGTGGTGTCTCATAAAATTAATTGATTAAAGTGCCTGTTAGTTGCTTCCTATTCATTGGGTAGCAAGAACATCAATGGAGAAGGTTATTTGCTTTTAGAGGTGTCAAATATATCATATAAACTAAGATGGTACAAATAAAACAACTTAAACTTAAGATAGAATGGGATTGTATAACACCAAAACCATACGATACAAGGACTATAGAAACACAATGCTAAAAGTATACTTAAAGTTTCATTTATTTTGGAAAAATTGACATATATATAGTTGATTTGACAGTGCAAGGTAGACGATCTGTATGGTGCTTTGAGTTCTATCAATCTTTACAACTTAAAATTATTGAATGAGCATACTCTTATCAACTCTTCCATTACTCTGCAGAGCAGAACAATTGCATCAGAGGAGCTGTCAAACCCATTGAAGGAAATAAAAGTCAATTATCATTTATGTGATCATCGAATGATAGCTACAACCAATTTCCATTAAAAGGCTCTGAGTTACTTGGGGTATTTGATATTCAATCATTTCTTGCTGCACTTGATTGCTTAGTCTTGCCTCGATCGTTCTCAATGGGTTGGCGTCAAATTCCTTTGAGAAGAAAGAATTTGAATCTTCTTCCCAGATTAAATATCCTTCATTTAAGAAACCTCAAAGTTTTAGCATTTTTGCTCATGTTACAGTTTCTTAAACAGAAACAATTATTTGGAACTTGGCATGGAGACTATCCAATGTTTGGAAGAGTTGAAATTTGCTTCATTTTATGTATTGATTGTTTGTGGCTGTTAATCAATATTCTGGAGTAAAGACATTCCTTTATTGAATTAAGTTTATTATTTTTCAGTTCAAACCATACAAATTTTTTACATCATATGTGAAATTAGAAATCCCCTGTTTTCTCCTCTGTTTTGAGACTCCAAAAAGAATAGATTGGCTCTGTGGATTAGCAAATGAAATCAAACTGTATGCAAGATAGTGCATTCCCAAGATTGTCAATTGAATTACTGAATGATAAAATCATACTTCTCATGGTTAAACCAATTAACAATTGTTGCCCAGTTCTTCTTGTGCTCATCACTGAAAAATGGTTTTGGAGCAAACTTAGGTTCACAAAGTTTTCACCACTCAAAATGTGTGAATATATATTTCAACCATTTTTTTTCTTTTTAAATAAAATTATGATCAATCTTTATTTGTTAATGTGATTTTTTTTTTTTTTTTTTTTTGGTGTGTGCATAAAAAGCCTTCCTAACATTTTAAAAAGACTNCTTTATTTGTTAATGTGATTTTTTTTTTTTTTTTTTTGGTGTGTGCATAAAAAGCCTTCCTAACATTTTAAAAAGACTACAGGATCTCCCATGAAATCAAGCATTCAACTTTTTATTGTTCTCTCTCAAAGATTACAGAGATCTCCCTTGAAATCAAACGTTCTCCTCTCTACTGCTCTCTCCCCAGGTAAATCTGATATAAATTTCCTAATTCTAAACCCTAATTAATTGGCTTTTGGTTGAAGGAAGGCAGTTTCAGAAGCTCTTGTTTAGGGACTGTTGATAGCCAGCTATAAAATTTTATTTTCTTAAAATACTTGTTCATTCGTCTTCCTTTAGCGTAGATTAATAGATTTATGAAAATTGTAATAAATTGCTTTCAACGTAAACTAGAAATCTTGTAAACAATGAATTAAGGTACTCAAATCAAGATGGGTGTAAGAGTATTTGAGTAATGTTATTTATACTAAGTCCTATAGATAAATTGATATGATATCGAGTAAATCTAAGGTGATAAATAATATAGTACAAAATGAATGATGTTACATTACTTTATATACGTAACATTACTCAAATACTCTTACTCAAATCTTTAGGGAGATCCTTAAATAGCAGCTTCTTAAATGAAGAAGAGATAAGTGGCATTTCCTCAAACCCCAGGAAAGATAAAAATGTAAAATTACACTATCTATAAGAGAAAGTAGAAAACTTATCTCTTTAATGGGTTTCACTGTTAATAACCATTTATATTATTGATTACCTAATTTACGGCCCAAGAATGAGGCCCAAATACCAATAGATCAAGCCCAATAAACCATTTTGGCCCATTTCCAAACTATATGAGCTGGGTTAGGCCAACATCGAATAAGAAGCCCTGTAAATCAGAGGCCTAAGCCATAATAGTCATGCCTATTTTCTTGGAGAATATTCATGAGATGCCACCTGTCAACTCCTTGAGAATCTTTTACTGCCTGAATCTACCCTACAGCGACCCCATGCCTATTTTTTACAAAGTGTTAGTTTTGTAAAATTTGAGGGTTAAGTATTTTTAAATGGGATAATATCAAATAGTAACTTTGTAGTTTGATTTAATTTTAAGCAGAAAACAAGTGTTCCATTTTTATCAACTAAACCCTTAAGGTTTACTTTTTTTAATCAACTGTTAATTTTAATCCTTAAAAATACGTATTTGTCCCTACTGAATTTTTTTCTTAATTTTAAAAAATGAAAATCTAAAAAGTAGAAATTTATTTATTATAGGAGTATAATTTGTTTATTTTTTATTTATTCTTTTTTTGTGTAAAATTAAGGAAAAAAATTTTAGTAGGGGCAAATATGTATTTTTAAGGGTTAAAATTAACAGTTGATTAAAAAAAGCAAACATTAAGGGTTTAGTTGATGAAAATGATAAACTTATTTTCTGCTTGAGATTAGGCCTAAACACAAGAATACTATTTGATATTGTCTCATTTTTAAACGATGAGAAACGGGAAAAAGAGGGAAAATCAACTTACTAGTTGTGTTTATAGTGTGGTAGAGATGTTAAGGGTCATTTAGTGACGAAGGCCAATCTGTAGAGTAGTATCTCATAGCGATAATGCCAAATAGAGGAGTAAGAATGGAAAATGATGGTGGTTAAAACAAAGGTAGATGGTGAATGATGCTACTCGCAAGAGAATATTGTTGATAAAAGAAACTTGACAAAGAGAGCTTTTTGCAAGTATTTTGCTTAAAAGCTTTTGTCTTTGCTTACGCGTAAAAATGAAGAATACACCACACAACGTACCTAGTATGGAGGGATAGTTGTCCTTTTATAAGCGCATTTGTTGATTATATAAGCCCTTTGTGATGGTGTTTGCTAAGTAACGCGTATGTTGCTGATAGTTCTCGCCTTTGTGAAAGTTGGTGGCTAATACTGGAATGGCGTTTCTCTTTAGCAAGGCGATATCTAATTTTGATCACCACGGCCTGGTTAGCTGACAAATCTCCTTAGCCATTCGCTGCTATTAATAGACTGGTCTACGAGGCGTGGAAGACTAAGCCTTGCATGCTCGCATTCCGCCAGGGAGGCTCCGTCGTTTTGGCTAAGCATTGTTAGTTTTGAACTTCAGCTGGTGGTGATAGGACGATATCAATTGCTCGGTTGGATGGAAATGGTATTTTGAGAATTTTTTGGTAAGACCACAAAATACCATCGATAGAAGTAAAGATTTGTGGTAGCATAGGCGGCTTTGGTGGGCGATTTGAGTTGGAAGTAATGTCGGTATAAATCTGATAAGCCACGAAGATCATCTCAGCATGTTCCTCAACCGAACCAAAAGTACATGAACTAAGTGGAGTGATGGAGTCCAAGCCTTCTATAGAAATTGGTGTTTTCATTTTTTACTGTTCACGCATGCAAGGTCATGCACATAGCCTCAAGTCATGCACGTGACTAAGCTATTTCCAGTATTTGAATAAGCCTCGTCAAGATAACCACAAACTAGATTTTTACGTAATAGTAGTTATATTGTTAGGAGGTTGCTAATTTGTTTCCTAGTTATTAGGGTGGCTGTTATTTCCTCTGTTATAAAAGAGGAGGTTGTGAAATAAATAAGGTAGAAAATTACTCCAAATTATTGTGGTTGTTCTCACCCGAAGAGAGCATTTTTTTATCGTTTCGTAAAGCTTTGACTGGGACCTATCATTGGTATCAAAGCTACATTGCACTGGCAACTAACAAAGAGCGGATTGAACAATTGGAAGCAAGACTTAGTGGAGTCCAAAATGGGATGCAAAGGCTTGAGGAAACCATCATTAAGCTATATGAAGCTTTGCTGTCAACTAAGGAAGACTCCAGTATCAACAACGATGGGCGTGAAGGAACATCTAGGCGAAATCGAGAAGAGGACGAAGGGGGCAGACAAAATTTTTCTTCCCAGATAACAAAGTTAGAATTTCCAAAATACTCTGGAGGTGATCTGACTGAATGGTTTAACTGAGTAGCTCAATTCTTCGAATTTCAAGGAACGATAGATAACCAAAAGGTCTCTCTTGCTGCCTTTCATCTTGAAGGGGAAGCTACCAATGGTGGCAATGGTTACATAGAGCTTACAAAGAAGAAGGTCGTATGTGCACCTGGAAATTATTTAAAGAGGAGCTGTTGGCTCGTTTTGGACCTATGGAGTGTGCAGATTTCGATGAGGCTCTATCTAAGGTGCAACAGATCGGGTCCCTCCATGTTATCAGAAAGAGTTCGAGAGATTAGGCAATCGGGTTCATGGTCGGTCATAAAAGCATTGGTAGGCTTTTTCATAGGGGGGTTAAAACCAGAAATTTTTTAAGTCATTCGTATGTTTAAACCAACTTTGAAGGAAGCTATCAGTTTGGCTCGCATGAAAGACAAATAGCTACAAAGTCAGAAGAAATTCTCACGGCCACCGTTACCTATGCGTACCCCACTGGCTTTACCCACTGTTGCAAAAGCTTCACTTGTAAAAAGGCTATCGTGGGAAGAGATGCAACGGAGACAAGCACAAGGACTGTGCTTCAACTGTGAAGAAAAATTCACATTAGGACATAAATGTAAATGTCCTCAGCTTCTTCTACTGGAATGCAATATGGATGATGAAAATGAAGAAGTTGGTAATGAGGTTGACTCCAATCTTGTCGTTGATCCAGAAATTTTATTGCATGCCTTAACTGGATGGACAGCTGCAAAAACCATGGGTGTTATAGCCACAATCGAGAATCACAAAGTAGTGGTCCTCATCGATAGCGGTTTTACACATAATTTCATCAGTGAAAAAGTAGCAGCTCGGTTGCGACTTCCTGTAATGCCTACCAAACCTTTCAATGTACGAGTAGCAAATGGTCAACCACTAAGATGCCAAGGAAGATTCGACAATATCAAAATAATGCTGCAGGGTATTCCTTTTTCTGTTACTCTTTACTCGTTACCACTAACTGGTTTGGATTTGGTTTTGGGTGTTCAGTGGTTGGAACAATTAAGATCTGTAATTTGTGATTGGAAAAAGATGACAATGGAATTTCAATGGGCCGACCAAAACCGACTCTTACAAGGCACAAATACTTAAACCTTACGGCAAGCTTCATTGAAAGCCTTATCCAAAGATATAAGTAACAACAGCACTATTTTTGCAATTTGCCCGTAACTTATGGAGGGGTCACCACAACTCATTCATCCTGATATACAAGCGTTACTTGAAGACTTTAATGACTTCTTTGCGGAACCACACCAACTACCACCAACTCGTGAGGTTGACCACTGCATTACGCTCAAAGAAGGAAAGAGCCAATCAATGTACGACCCTACAGGTATGCCTATTTTCAAATAGCTGAAATCGAAAAACAAGTTCTTGACATGTTACAATTGGGGCTAATTCGACCAAGTATTAGTCCTTTTTCTTCTCCTGTTTTGCTTATAAAAAAAAAAAAAGATGATACCTGGCGTTTTTGTACTGACTATCGAGCCCTTAATGTCATCACCATTAAGGATCAATTTCTTATTCCAACTGTCGAGGATATGCTTGATGAACTTTATGAAGCATCTTATTTCACCAAAATTGATTTACGGGCTGGCTACCACCAGGTACGAATGCATCCTTTTGATATCCATAAGACTGCTTTTTGCACCCACAATGGTCATTATGAATATCTTGTTATGCCATTTAGTCTTTGTAATGCTCCATCCACTTTTCAAGCAATTATGAATTCCATATTTCGACCTCTCCTAAGTAAATTTATCCTAGTATTTTTTGATGATATTCTAATTTATAGCCCCACTTGGAACATGCATCTTGAACATGATAGGCAAGCTTTTGAAATTTTAAGGCATCATAAATTCTTGCTCAAACTAAAAAAATGTTCATTTGGAGAACAAGAATTAGAGTATTTGGGACATATTGTCATGGCTTAAACAAGCTCTGACCACTACTCCCACCTTGGCCATGCCAAATTTCCAACAACCTTTTACAATTGAAACTGATGCTTCAGGGGAGGGAATTGGTACAGTACTTACCCAGCTAGGAAAACCTATTGCCTTTATGAGTCGGGCCTTAGGAGTATCCAACTTATCATGGTCCACTTACACCAAAGAAATGCTTGCTATCCTTCATGCAATCCGTGTGCAGCCTTATCTTCTTGGGCAGAAATTTTACATAGAAATGGACCAAAAAAGCCTCAAGTACTTAGTCAAACAACTGGTGGTAACACGAGAGCAGTAAAAATTGGTTGCAAAACTTCTTGGATATGATTATAAGATAAATTATAAGCCTGGAAGGGAAAATTAAGCTACAGATGCACTTTCCCATGTGCCGAGCTCACCAACTCTTAATGCTTTATTCATTTCGCAGTCCCATATATGGGATGACATAAAGAATGCTACTGAAGGGGATGAATATATGGACAGAATTGGAAAGTTGGCTACCGATCATCCTGGCCTCCCTTATACACGACATGACGGACTAATATTATACAAGAATCTTGTGTTGGTGCCTCCTAAATCCTCTATTCCTGCTCAGTTGTTGTATGAATTCCATGACTCTCCACTTGGAGGCCACTCGGGAGTGCTATGCACTTATAAACGAATTGCCCAACAGTTTTATTGGCCCTCTATATATCGCATGTGAACGAGTATGTCTCATCATGTGATGTCTGCCAACGAGCTAAAGCATTCACGCTATCTCCTGCGAGTCTCTTACAACTGCTTCCTATACTGTGTCAAAATTCTGGGATGACATCACCATGGACTTTATCAAAGGACTACTGCCATCCCAAGGGAAGAACACTATATGTGTCGTTGTTGATCGTTTAAGCAAATCAGCCCACTTCTTGGCCTTGACCCATCCCTTCTCTGCTAAAATGGTTACAGAAAAGTTTGGGGAGGGCATCGTCAAAGTACACGGCATGCCTAGATCAATAATCAGTGATCGTGGCCGAAATTTAATCAGTAATTTCTGGCGTGAATACTTTAAATTGTCCGACACATAGTTAAAAATGAGCTCTGTATATCACCCACAAACGAATGGGCTAATTGAAGTCATAAACCGGTGTGTCGAGCAATATTTGCATTGTTTTGTCCATCAACAACCGCGAAAATGTCACTCTCTTCTTCTATGGGCAGAGTTTTGGTATAATACAGCCTATTATGTGTCAACAGGAATGTCCCCTTTTCAAGCTCTTTATGGTCGTCCACCACCTATGATTCCTCACTATTAGTTTAGATCTTCTTATGTTAATGAGGTCTACCACAACTTGGTGTCTCGCGATGAACTTCTCAAACAGCTCAAGTATAATTTACATGCAGCTTCCAATCGTATGAAGCAGATTACAGACTGAAAAAGACGTTGCTACATCTTAGAAAGTGTTACCCAAGTGTAGGTAGTCTTAAATAATATAGTCCTCGGTGAGTCCAAGTATCGT
>JANLJB010029554.1:0-16014 GCA_026212285.1 Bursera cuneata
CTCTATATTTTAATAAATTTATCATTTTATCCTTCATAACACATATAAAAAAAGACTTAATTTTTAAAGGACTATATTAAATTAAATGATCAAATTACCTTAACACATATTAAAATTACTTTTTATGGACAGTATTAATATATATTTGTATTTATTTCAATGATAATTTGGTCATTTAAYTTAATATTGTCATTGAAAAATTATTTATTTTTTATATGTTAGTAAGGATAAAATGATAAATTTATTGGAATATAGATGATAATAGGTGTTAACTAACGGAATTTTTAACTGGAGGACTTGATAAAAGATTTTTTCAAAACTTAAGGATGAAAGAAGAGAAAAAGGACAAACGTCCCATATGAGTGAAAAAATAGAAAAAGGTAGGGGTGGTCAATGATAATTACTCAATTATTATACATAAAATAGTAAAATAATTCCACTTAGATAACAAAACTTGGAAACTATTTCAAAATAATTAATAATTTTTAAACATTGATAATTTATTAGTTTGGAATTTATTGTACTTTTTATTAAAAAAATATATATTAATTGTAAAAAATAAATAGTTATTATTTCATAAATTATGAGAATAAATTAATTATAAATTAATAAATTAATAAATTATTTCTTTATTATTATTATTTTAAACATTAAAACTCTTCTTCTAAGTGCTGAAGGAATCCGAGTGGCTGTAGAATTGTAGTCGTATTAATCCTTCGACGTAGCAAATCTGGCACTACATTTGACGGTTGTTTCTTCAAGAGGTGATTGAAACAATGATGGGTTCTTCTCGTTTTGTTGAATGGGTTTATGTTGAGCCCGAGTATTGCCCTGAAGCGGTTGTGCACTGGTTTTTGCATGGACTGGATAAGCGAAAGAAGAAGAGTGGTGGCGATGATGATGAGAGGCAGACGCAGCTGAAAGCCAGGAAACACCTCGCGGCTTTGAAGTGGGTTTTCTGGTATGGACAGAAAGGAGACAGGAAGGAGTTGCGTTACACTTCACCCCTGGGAAAGGTTTATTACTCTCTTAGAATGGCATGCAAGGGTTGCATTGATGAAAGAGGAGTTCCTCAGAGTATGGTGAATGATCATGATCATGTGAAGCCGAATCCAAAGAGAACAAGTGAAGAAACTCCTGATGGTGTAGTAAAGTCAAGAAAGAAGAGAAGAGTGCATAACGAATCGAATGTTGACCTGAGGACGACTACAACAACAAATGGCTGCAGCACCGGTCCTGCACTTGCAAAGCCAAGGGTACGGAAGGTATTGAGGACCATGATGAAATTGAGACATGAACAAGAGGCTGCTTCTAAGGCGGTTGCCCTCTGCTGCAACAGTAATCGAGTGCTCTCTCGATTGATACAAAACAAGGCAGTAGTTGCAGGGACAAGGGTGCATTACCGTGGAAAAGATGCTCAGGGATGGATCACTAGTGATGGGATCAAGTGCTGTTGTTGCAACAAGGTGTATACACTGAGTGGCTTTGAATTTCATGCTGGTAGCAAGAATCACAGGCCGGCTGCCAATATTATTCTTGAAGATGGTAGGTCACTCTTTGAGTGTGATCAAAGACAAAAGTTGTGCAATAAGAAGATGATTAGAAGAACTGGCAGAAGTGGGTCGGTTAATCAGATAAAAGGCAATAAGCGTCAAGTTGAAGTTGATTTTGATGTATGCCGTGTCTGCCACTATGGGGGTACGTTAATTATATGTGATCTATGTGGTTCAACATTCCACCAGCAATGTCTTGATTTAAAGGATGTTCCAGAGGGGGACTGGTTCTGCCCATCATGCTCTTGTGGGATCTGTGCTGAAGCTTCTGTGGATGATGATGCCGTTGTTCGCACTTGTGATCAATGCGAGCGTAAATTTCATGTGGGATGTGTACGCAGTAAAAGTGCTCAGAATAAGTGGTTTTGCAGTCTTCCATGTGAACATATTTTTTCTTGCCTTCAGGAGCTTGTAGGAAGGCCTATTTCGCTCGACATTGATGATGATGAAGAATTAACTTGGAGGTTATTGAAGCTTGTAGAGTCAGAGTCAGTGGCATTAACAGAGAGAGAGAACAAGAGGAAGTTGAAGGTTGCGCTTGATGTTATGAAAGAGTGCTTCGAGCCAGCTAAAGACCCTGTTACTGGGAGGGAACTTGCTGAGGATGTGATCTTCGGCAGGAGATCGGAGGTGAAATACAACAACTTTCAAGGATTCTACACAGTGGTTTTGGAGAGGGAAGGCGAAGTAGTCTCCACTGCTACTCTCAGAGTGCATGGAGAGGTCGCTGAAATACCACTTGTTGCTACCAGGTTCAAGTATCGCAGACATGGGATGTGTCGTCGTTTGATGGACGAGCTTCAAAAGCAACTCATTGCATTAGGAGTTGTAACATTGATATTGCCTGCAGCTCCTTCTATGCTAAACACTTGGCTTACCAAATTCGGGTTTTCGGAGATGACAGCTTCTGAAAGACTCAAGTACTTGAACTACACTTTCCTGGATTTCCAGGATACCATCATGTGTCAAAAGCTCTTAACCAGAGTCCCATCAGCAACTTGTTCCAGTCCCGTCTCTGTGTTGCAAGGGAAGCAAATTGAGTCGGCAGAGTCGTAAAGGAAGAGCGAATGAAATGTTTCCAAGTGGGTTGGTGATCATCTGTTTAATAGCCTCTAATACTTTCGTCTTTGTATAATTCTAGTAATGATACACAATTTATTCTCCTTGAGCAAAAGCTACTTTATGTTACAAAGTCTTAAAAATCCTTTTCATGATCTGCCTTTGTTCTTCTGTATACTTTATGTTTCATATTTTTGTTTTGAACATAATCATCAAAGCATTTGAATGTTCACAAAAGAGCATCACTTGTATGAATAGTGTCCATGGCTGTGTGGCAGCATATTTACCATTCTGCTAGCAAGTGTTCCCAGTGGTTTCTCAAATATCCCCCAAATTTTTAATTCATCTCTCAGAGAACGAAAATCTTCTGATGATGTTTTAAATTGAAAATAGAGTACATTAGAAGCTTATGCTTTGAAAAGCACTTTTAAATTTTAATTGACTCATTGAACACAAACACAATAAATCCAATTGGAATTCCTCCAACACAGTAGAGTAAAATTAAACAGCTACCATTACACTGGTACAATGAAACTCGGACTACTAGAGACACCACCAATGGAACCATTAAAACTTGAGAACCAATTTGCGACTTCTCTCCGTTTCTTAATTCTTTCGGAGAGCCAAAGCAGACAACAGCACCAACACCATGAAGAGCACAACAGAAATGAAAGAAGCCACCACAGCCCCACTGATTTTCTGGCAGAAATCACCAAATTGTTGACAAATTGCTAGCCAGTTAGTGTTTGTGTTCCCATTGTGAGCCAAGTAAACTACTGCAGCAGCAGCACCACCAGCAGCTGTAGTCAGAGTTAGTGCCACCTGCAAACCAATTGAAATACTTGTTATACATACTAGGAAATGTTGACAATGTATTTGGCTAAATAAATCAATCATCTCAAAACTCAAGAGCTGGATGGTGAGAGAGTTTACGGTGTCCAAAATGATCAGGAGGAGCCTTGGTCCCGCTGCATTTGGGCGGACAATGGTTACAATAGAGAATGGAAGGGAAAGGACAAGGTATCCACCAATTATTGCCATTGCAATGACAAAAAACCTGCAGGAATGGATGCCTCAATCATAAGAAATCTTTATAATGAAATTTGACTCTTTTCTGCAACATATATAGCCTTTGAGCATTATGCTAGTAAACGGTGCATTGAATATGTGTGTGTGATGATAGATTTTTGTTGGTAAGTGAAATCACATACTGAAACGTTGGAAGATCATCATAACTCGCTTGGAACTGAAAGAATTGAGTGAAGAAGGGAAGCGTCTCATCACTAGTGCCCATAGCAGCAGCTGCAGCTAGAGTAGTCACCACAGCACATATCCTAATAATGAAATCAAAAATTGCTATCCCCTTCTTATATGGACTCTTTTCTGGCCTTGGAGCTGGCATTAGAGGTGCTTTGCCTTTAGCAACAGCGCTCGACTCAGGGACATCGATGGTAGTCGAATCGCTCCTCATTTTCGTGTTGTGAAAGATACCTGAAGCTTGAGGCGACTGAATGATGAGAGAACTGAAATGTTGTGATGAACGAAGCTGAATGAATGAGCATTATATAGATAAGCAAAATAAGAGTTTTGGTCACAAAAGTTAAAAGAGTATAATATTGTGAAGTGAAACTCAATTGTTTGGTTAATGGGAGTAAGGGGAGTTGTTGACATGATTGCATGCAAAATCAAGACAAAATCCCAAGTCACAAAGTGCTTTGAATTAATCAATCAACTAAACCATGTAAGCCTCTCTAATCCATCATTTTGAGTACAAAAACTTTGTTACATTCATAATGGATAAAATGCTAAGTTGTTGTGTTCTTCATCTTTATGCCGAACAGTTTTCCATGTGAAGAAATGGATAACTTTTAGTAGTTAATAATCAATCTTGTGTTTGAAACTCATCAATTCTTAATGCAATGTCAAAGGCACAAACAAATAAGAAATACAAGTGACAATTGGACTACAATGTTAGGTCAATGATGACCAATAAATTATTAGTAAGCAGATCTTCAAATTAACAACTTCAATTGACTAGCGCTGGATGGTTTAATGTGGGTTAGGTTTTACATGAAGACCCAAAGGACCTGGCCCAAGATGTCTTTATTTAAATGATAAAAAGCAAAAAATAATTAATTAATTAACTAATTTTCTTTAAAAAAAAAAAAAAACCAACAACAAAATGGAAAGTTAAAGCAACTATTTATAATAGTTTCAGATCAATTAATTTGATGGGTCCTTTATTTATTTATATAATATAATAGAAGCGAATTGTATAGTTATTTCAACCCCATAAATATGAAAATCTTTTATTGCAAGGTTTACACCTACCATTAATATTTGAAATACTTTAATTTTTATATGATTAATCGTCAAAATTCCACAAATAACTGACCTAATTAAGTAGGTCATGCTTAATTAGAAAAATACTAATAAGAAAGGGTGTTCTTAATATTTTGTAAAATCTATTTTAATTAAAGTGGGGTCCACCATTAAATCACTTCACAGCAGGAGAAGGGGATAACTTATGAAACCAGAAATTGCATAACGCAACAATTGCCATTCTGAGCTCTAAATTTCTGTATCATTCATCCCCAAAACGAAACAGGTAGTTGTAACATGAAGCCAGAGTAGGAGTAGAGCAGCATGAGCAAAGAATAGCTTTATAAATTAAAAATTCAAAATTACAAATGTTATTTTACTCTAAGCACTTGAAAAAAATTCAAAATTCCAACTGTTTTGTTCAGTAAACAAGCAGTGGCAATATCAGATGGAAGAAAGAATGATTTTATATGCTGCAAGTAATTTCTAATGGAAAAAAATCTGTTAAAAACTAACTGCATGCTGCAAGTAATTTCTAATGGAAAAAAATCTGTTAAAAAACTAACTGCTTTCCTCGATCAAAACTTGATGGTGCACAGCCCCAAGATCGAAGTTGTCCAGAGGACCATATAAACTTTACTGGCCTCATTAACCCAAAAAAGAAAGCTGATCATGCACGTATTCTCCAACCCCGCTCAGCAAGTGCCAACTTAACCTGACTAGCGGCCTCAGCAAGGTCATTTAGTGGAGGATAGCTCCAGTTCTCAGATATCTGTGAAATTAAACCACAGATCAGTAAAGTTAAAATGAACGTGTCATGGGATCAGGTGTAAGCAACTAAAGGTCACTGAAACAGTAGTCATTTTATAAACATATCCTATTTGAGCTGATTGTAGAAATGATTTTGACTAAATTTGAGAACTCATCAAGCATTCACTTTGTTATACTTATTGCATTATATGTATCATATTTCTACTTACATATTAACCTCTAGCTGCATATGTGCGACTAACGGAAAGCATGAGGAGAAGAAAGATACATGAACTATCTGGTCAATCCACAGGTTTATTTATCATAGCCTCAATTTAACAGAGAGAGCTGGAATCTAAAAGCAGGATTTTATACAGTTGCTAAGATCACTTCCTTCCCTCATATATCAGTCTCAAAAGAAAATACCAGTAAAAGAGAGAAAAAAAAAAAAAGCAATTCGCAAGGAGTTGGGTAGAAAAGCTTGGCAACTTACATCCTCTTTACCAGTGAATGGTCGAACAACTCCTCTTTCTAGCAGAGATTTTTGGAAGTCAGCAAACTTCCATGTACAAAGCTCAGCTCCAATAACATAGACAGGCTTCCTGTAGCAGGAAACACCATATGAATTTCAGTTTAAGGGAACACTCCAAACCATAATTCTTATGAGGTTCCCTTTTATCATCATAAATCAAACATACCCGGTACTACAAGCCTCACTCAACATACTTACAGAATCAGCTGTGATGACAAAAGCATCAGCCCATGCAAGATGTCCCAAATGAGGATTTGGATCTATGCAATGTATACAAATACAAAAATAAGCACTCTCCCTAATTAAAGAAAAAATAATTAAAAAGTACTCTCAAAATAGTAAAAGCAAAGCACCTTGACCATCCCAAATGTAAACCTTAGGATTATTACTAAATTTTTTCACTATAATCTTGGCAACCTGTCAACAACAATGCACAGACATTAATTGAGAAAATCAACTGAAGATATCTGTGGAAGAGGAAGAATTCATACCTCCATTGGAGTTCTTCTAGAAAATGATATTCTGATGCTTCCACAACTCCAAAGAACACCCTGCAGCATTGCAGTCAACTTCTTTGCAAGATCCTTGCCATATGGACAGTTGCCTATAACAAAGTACAGTAAAAGAGTTTTCTTATTTAAGGTAGTCATTATTCAAAGTGAAACAGCAGATGTGAAATATGCACATTTCCCATGTCTGGAGAAACAATAGATATAACATGAAGAAAATTAATGCAAATACGACCACTTTTAGACCTAAAGCATTGGCTAGAAAAAATAAATAACACATGAAGCCTTTCCAATATGGTCCAATTCAAAAGTTATCGTATATTCAACACAAGAAATGCTTTCTATTGCTCTCATGAGACTCCACAAGACTTCAAAAGGAAAGAAAAATGTAAATCCAGCCTAGGACCTGATAAATGCTGAAGAGCAAAGAGAAAAAACAAATTCCTTGAAGATGATGCAGTGAAATTTCATTGATTTTGTTCTTAAAACTATTTGAGTCAAATCACTGTCTCCTTGCCCAAAAGTTTCATATCAGACCCAAGTGAAATTTTCCCAATTCAAATGTTAAAAAGTAACTTTTTCTTATAATATTTCTTTAAAGGGTATAGTTGCATAATTCTTGAAAAAATCTTCCAGTTTCAATCAATACTTCAGATGGTGGAATTCCAACAAGGTCAGGCAGAAAAAAAAGAGAAACTGCAAAATATGACAAATTGTTCGCAATAGAACTTATTACTTGTAGGACCTCCAACATTAACCACAAGCAAGGGCTTCGGGAGTGGGGCCAACACATCATGCCAGTCAGATGCAGCACTACTCAGTGCTGCCGAGTCAGCCTGATGAAGGGCTCCTACCATGAGAACCTGAGATTGAAAATCCAGAATCTATGAGCTTCATACACCACTGTAATGACTATAAACAGCAGCTACTATTAAATGACAACAGAAGTTTTCAATAGTGTTGTGAATCCAACTGAAGGAATATTTAAAAACCGAAGTACACACCACATGTCTGTCAGGAGGTTCACGTGGAGTTATCCACCTCTGCAGAAACCAAGGAATTTGTTCCTGTGCATGAGAAGTCAATGGATAAAAATCGTGACGGGGAGTTATCACCAAATCAAACCTATTCAGTTGTGACCTTGGATGCTGTATCTGTAAAATGAATCAAATGGAGACCCATCAGAACCATCTTTATCATCTTTGTATGCCAAAAAGTGTAACTTAATCGCATGCTACTCACATAATATCTCTGTTAAAATGCAACAAAAGGAAAACTGAAACATAAATTAATATGTTTCTTCATGGTTTGCTGAACAATACATGAAGTGAACAGTAGCAATAAGAAATCAAACAAAATCGTTCAAAGAAATACTTTTACCTTCTCACTTCATGCAAAAAGACAAACTAAAAAAAATAGCCAACAACTTTTGATTCTAATTCTTCTAAGCATCTATGTTACTGTTAGTACCTAAAGCTACCAAAATGACGCTGAGACTCAAGAGTCAGACAAAAGAATAAATGAAAAAAAATCTTGCCCTATTGGAAAATTCCAGCACCTAGATTCATGAACAGCACAAGAAAACATTAGAAGGCACTCTCAAAACCAAGACTCAGCCTCATATTTCAGTGGCAGTATCATATAAATGCTACTTCACAAGCTAATAAGCAAAAAAAGGATAAAGTTTAACCTGAATAACAAAAACATTGTCTGGAGCTAACCGTTTTATGGAGCTTGCAACAGAAATGGTATCCCGGCCAGACGCAACCACCAACAAAGGGCCACCCCTGAAGAAAGAAAAACAGTGACATGATTTCATTGTAGCAAAACCTAAATACCATGACAATGAGCTGTCAGCATTGAAATTCGCATATATAGACAACCTATCAGTAATTACAGGAACTAGAAACATTTCACTGCCTAAAGAAAGCATTGACTGATTGTTACATAATCTGCTTATTCACTTAGAAACATTAACCATATAAAGCCTGCAAATGTTAACTTCCAAGTTTGAAAGCAACTAATCACATAAAACAGGCGTGAGACATTGCATACTTCTCAAATGTTTGATGAGCCATTCTTGCAATCTGCTTAGCATCAGCTTCCAAAACTTGTGACAACCCTGCACCCTCCCGAGATTGTTTTCTCCATTAACCAAATGCACAAGCAAGAACTTTATAATTATAACATTCACAAGTCATATTCCATTTTAAACAAGTATACTATTACTACTGTCACTGTCACTAGTCGTAACATAAGAACCACTTACCACGTGTTTCAGGCGCTACTAGACGAAATCTTGAACTGCTACAAACTCGTTCAATCAAATAATCAAGTTTCTGGTGGACGGAAACCGGAAGCCAATGAAGCCACTCATTGAGTCCTCCTCTTGGCCTCGTTACACGCTGCACAATGACATCTTTGTTCATAAAAACAAGAAGAAGTCGATTGAATTGAATAATCAATCATATCACTAAAAGGATACCGTTACATGAATAGAAAGAAAGAAAGCACTCACGTATATGCAATGCCGACCTGAGAGTCCAAGCTCGCGAACCAAACCGATGCACTGACTCTCTGCGCCCGAGAATCCGTTACCTATTACAACCGCTCGTCTGATTGCACCGTTAACTCCGCCGTAGAAGATCTCCGGCATCGCCGTTAGTGAAAATCCGCCGGGCGGCTCGGGAAGCTTGATTAGCCTCTTCAACCCAACTTAGTAGTCACTTGCTCTGCGTCTGTCTCAGAGAATCAACATGTTAATTTCAATTTCAGACAAATATGGAACCACCCCTGATGTTTCCAAAATGGCGGAAAAAACTGACTTTCTAGATTTCAACTAGATCCCATTATTTGTAAGATTGTTCAATTATCACCTTGTCAGGGGATAGACATAATGTGTGTTACCTAAAATGCTTCTACCTATTGTATTATGTTAACCTTGTTTCCTCTCCGTCTTTCTTTATGATTTTACTCTTACTCTCACACTTCCTTCTTTCATTCACTATCTATATCATCAACTATTTACCAAAATCAATTTGAAGTAAAGGATGTGTATTTTCAGCATATAAAGTTGTGTTGGTGAGCTTTTCACATAGTTATTTGAACTTGTATATATTTCATTGACTGGGGAATCTAGTTTTGAATTTTCTTGGCTTAGATCATAGATAAGATTAAGAAAATAGCTTCAAACTAGTCAGAAGTCATGTAGGATAGATTATTTTTGTAGGATTTCTGATTAAAAATGAGGTTAGACTGAGATTGTTACATATTCGAGGTTGAAATTTTGTTCTATGTGTTAGGGCCATTAGCTCATGGAAGATGATGGGCTGGATCATTGACTCACGATGGGCCAGTTGGCATAAGCCCATTAGACTGCGATGGTCTAATGGACTTATGCCGATAGGCTTGTAATAGGCCAACAATCTTGCCTGTTAGGATCGTGGTAGTCCTACAGGTTTAGGCTAGTTGACCCATGAATAACAATTGTTGACGGTCCGAATTCTTGAATTCTCATTTTAGACACTAATTTTCAATTTTTTTCGTATTGTTCTATCCTTTCTAACTTATTTTTCTCCTCTTAACAGAAATTATGGATAAGGGTTTGCATTATTGTGCATTACGGTGGTAGTTGAGAGATGCAATCAAATGGTGATGTTAAATGATTAGTGGTCGTAAAGCGTTGAGGATTATAAAGGACATTGGATATAGTAGTTGGTAGAGTTATTGTATACCAAACTTGGCTTTGATTCAGACAAATGTTCTATAAAATTAACGATGAGATTTGTGTATGACAACTCAAAAGCATGACTGATTAGAAGCTTCAAAGACGACAATGATATTGGTTTCTTCGTTGATTATTTTAGTAGTAAGGAGAAATTTACTTCACTTATCGTGACAGTTGAGGAAAGAGTTGAGATAAATGACCCACCTATCATGTCACGGGATAAAAATGTTTCATGGGAGAAAAAAGTGATGGACAACCTTGCATTTCATTCTGCAAGTGCAAGTAAATTTGTGTGTTACCTTAAATGCTTCTGCCTATTGTATTATATTAGCCTTGTTTCCTCTCCATCTTTCTTTATGATTTTCATCTTACTCTCACACTTCCTTATTTCATTCACTACCCATATCACAAGTATTTACCAAAATCAATTCAAAGTAAAGGATCTATATTTTAAGCATATAAAGTTGTGTTGGTAAGCTTTTTACATCATTATTTGAACTTGTATATATTCATTAATTTAGGAATCTAGTTTTGAATATTGTTTGTTTAGATCATAAATAAGATTAGGAAAGATATCTTCAAACTAGTTAGGAAGTCATGTAAGATATATTATTTTTGTAGGATTTGTGATTAAAAATGAGGTTAGAATGAGATTGTTACATATTTGAGGTTGATCTCATTCTGTATATTGGGCCCATTAGCTTGTGGAAGATGACGGGCTTGATCATTGGCCCTCTACGGCCAATTGGCATAAGCCAGTTGGATTGCGACGGTCTAATGGGCTTATACCAGTTGGCTCGTAATAGGACAACAGGCCAACTATCTTGCCTGTTTGACCATAGCAGTCCTAGTGTTTTAGGCTAGTTGGCCCATGAATAACAATGGTTGATGGTTCGAATTCCTAAAATTCTCGTTTTAGATACTAATTTTTTTTTTTTTGTATTTTTCTATATTTTCTAACTTATTTTTCTTCTCTCGATAGAAATTATGGGCAAATTTTGCATTTTCATTACCGTGGTGGTTGAGAGATGCAATCAAATGGTTATGCTAAATGATGAGTGGTTCTAAAGGCTTGAGAATCACAAGAAACATTGGATATAATAGTTGATAGAGTTATTGTATACCAAATTTGGTTTTGATTCAGACAAATGTACTATAAAATTAACAACAAGATTTGTATATGATAACTTAAAAGTGCGCTCGATTAAAAGTTTCAAAAGCAACGATGATATTGGTTCCTTCATTGAGCATTTAAGTATTAAGGAGAAATTTACTCTACTTTTAGTGACAGTTGAGGAAATAGTTGAGGAAAGAGTTGAGATGAATGACCCACCTATCATGTCACGGGATTAAAAGGTGTTATGGGGGAAAAAGTGATGGACAACTCTATATTCTGTTGTAATTGCAAGTAATCAAATAATTCAACTCAAACCTATAAGATTGTCATCCTTTTTTTTGAAACAATATGAGGCAACATCTCCTATTTTGAAGCTAGATGATAAAGTTAACTCGATAATGGATAATGATATTGTTAAGGGCCATGTTGAGCCCATTGATGAATATATAGCTGGCCTTGAGTGTATTGAGGAACTCGGCATGTTAGAGAAAAACAATATTAATGGTTTAGAGGATTAGCATGTAGATCAAAATGGTGGTGACGAGGGATAGATGCCCTTTGATAGTGAAAATGATAATGATAATGTCGATATAGAGAATGACAACAATGCAAATGATTGAAACAATGACACCCTTCTACAAATGCAAATTCATCCCAAGTGTTTGTCAACAATGTTCATCCAAGTAGAAGTATCACTCATGATGCTTTTTAAGATGTCTGTCAATAAATACCCCTCATTGTGAATGTAAATATGTAGATAGGAGAAGATGTTCTTTCTTATGTTAACGACAGTTTGCAAATATTGATTGGAGAAGTGTTTACTAACAAATTAGAACTTTGTACAAAGATGGCATTAGTAGCAATTATTAAGAATTTTGAGTTTATTATTTATACGTTAACAAAGGACTTGTTTGAGGTTGTATTTTGAGACAAAAGTTTTAAATAGAAGATAAAAGCTCCAGAGGTCAATAAAGATAATTCATTATTCCAAGTGAAGAGATATGATCAATGACACACATATGAAAGGACTCAACTCGTTCCTTATCAGAAGTAAACATCTACACATTTTACTGGGCGATTCATCAAACACAATTTCGAAGATTGTTTTAAAGTATATCGACCTAGAGAAATTATGTATGATGTTAAAAAAGACTTAGGTATTGATATATGTTACCACAAGGAGTGGAGGGCTAAGGGATTGTCATTTAACCAACCACCTAGGATATTGCTGAGTCTCTTTGTTACCTAGGTATTGTCATATGTTGAAATGTGCAAACCCTGAAATGACAACAATAATTGTGGCCGATTTTGAAAATCATTTTAAATACTTTTTTATGATGTTTAAGGCTTCAAAGGTTGGTTTCTTTACTGTAATTAAACTAGTTATCACTATTGTTGGTATGTTTTTCAAGAGAAAACATCGAGACACTCTTTTTCTTGCATTGTGTAAGGATGCTAATAAGCAATTTTTTTCATTAGCCATTGACATCAATGATTCAGAGAATGATGAGTCATGAGAGTGATTCCTAAAAAGTGTTCATCAACAAATTTGTAGTGTTAAAGATATTGTGTTTGTATCAGATCGTCATCAAAGCATTGAGAAAGCCATTCACTTTATCTTCCCAAATGCCCTCAATGGCTTTTATATTTACCATATTAGTTAGACTTCGACGGCCAAGTACAAGTTTGATGACAAATTGATTAAGTTGTACAAAATTATTGCCAAGACATATCATCCATCAAACTTTTACAAGCATTTCTTAAAGTTCAAAACGCCATCTCCAAATGGCGCACAATATCTTAAGACTATTAGCTCTAAGAAATGGATATGTAGTTATTTCTTGGAAAACATTTCAACATAATGACAACAAACGTATCTGAGTCAATATATAGTGTGCTTAAAGATGCACGTCTTTTACTAATAACTTTAATGGTTGAATACTTTCGTATGACCCTTCAGGGATAGTTCTATCAACATCGTGATTAGCAACATTAGAAACAACTTTTTTATCCCTATGGGTTGGTAAAGAGATATAATAAGAGATTGAAAATAGTAGGCACATGCAAGTCAATGTTATTGATATAACCTGGTATAAGGTTTATGATGGTGTGAAGAATGTGATTATTGATATGCATAAAAGATCATACATGTGCAAGATGTTCGATCTCAATCAGTTGCCATGTACACATGCAGTAGTAATTTTTTGATTTTGTAATGTCAAATAATTTTCACGTGTATTGTAGCCCTATATACTCAATTGAGCGACGGCTACATGTTTATGTAATGCCAGTTGATGATTCTTCAAATTGGGTCATTCTTGAAAAGGTTCAAATGCGTACTTTGCTTTCTGCTATTCAATGACAATCTAGTGGACAATGTTGAACACAACGAATCCCGTCTACAGGAAGACATCACATCCTAGGCAGTGTTCATGAATGTCACAGATACAATCACAACCGTCAGACGTGTTGGTATCCGGTTCCATTACCCACTTCAAGTACCTTTGCAGCCACTACACATCCATAGACATTGCTTCTTACTGTCATTTGATGTATTTTGAATTTGGTTTTTCATTTTTAGGGATTAATGTTGATATGGATTATGTAAGTTTTGTTGTCTTTTGTGAATTTGTATTTTAGATAGATGTGTCAATATTATTAGTTAAGTGATGTTGTGTTGGTTGAATGTTGGTATATTATAATTTATATTGGTTTTATTTTCCTTCCAATTATGTGATTTCTAATAACTTATCGATGAACAATTACATATAGTTCCACAAGAACCAAAGCTACACATATGAACAAAAAGTCGACTACATCAAATGTACACTATACATATATACAACATTCATATGTACAAGATTAAATAAACTATAACCAATAAAATTGTCAAAAACCATTTAAACATTACACGAAGCTTTTATAGCCCCAATAATGAGAATATCATTGCCTGCACTCTCTTTAGATGGTAATGCCTTGCACATAATATAGACACCATGGTCCCAAATCTCCAGTGCCATGGTCCTCCCCATCATGGATAAACTAGAATGCTAAAAAATATCAAAAGTTACCTTGAACGTTAAATACTCTATGTATTTGGTAGCATTCATTGCATATGCCTCACTCTTTCTTGACTGTTATAGGATATCCTCTCTCAAAATGACCACCTCGAGCGGAGACAACTCATGACTGATCTTCATGCGAATGTCTCAAAATGTAGTATGGTGGAGGTACACAGGAATAATTCCAGTTAAATACCTCATATGGTTTGCCATACTTCCCCCTAGCTTAAAAGAGAGTTTTATATGACCATTTTCTATAAGTAACTCTACCCATATGGCAATCCAATACTCATCGCTAATGTTGACTAACATGAACACCTACATTTTATTTATCACCTGGTCAGCCATATATTCAACAATGATTGTCATTATCAAACTATAAATAGGTACTAACCTCATCGACCTTACTCCAGGGTTGTTCACCTCTAAGATAGTCTCCATACATGTACGTGTCTATCTTAGTGGATATGCTCCAAAACCCCTTATACAGGAATCCTAAGGGTGAACTAATGAATGAATGTGATAAAAATCAAATAAAAATTTTAATGCAAGCATTAATTTATACATAAAATGTAATCATACATAATATCAAAATATCTTTTACAAACTAATGATTACATGAATGCATGCAAGGGTGAGTTTCTAAACTCCTCGGAAGTCCTTTAAGTGAGCTCCGGAATATCCTTACCTGTAGGCTGACCTCTAGTACTTGTAGAGGAGAAAGAGGTAAGCAGCACAGCCTAGTAGAAATTTCAACAACTATACAGTTCTATAACATTTTATATCCAATCATGCATCAAGCAGTTCACATAATCATAACAACATAATCAATCATTTCATTACTCTTATTCAAATATCACTAATTTCACTACCAGAAATTTTTGCTCAACAATCACAAGCACATTCTTTTTCACAATCGCTCAATCATGCTCATTTCACAACCCTCTATCATGATCACGTAACAACACATCTCATCGTAAAACTCAACCAATGGTCCTATATACCAATTGTCTAATCTAGTGTTTTCCTTGGACCCTAGATCATCTGAGCCCACCCAAGGCTTAACACTAGAATCAGATCAAAGCATATCAAACTCACAACACATTCTATAATCCTCCAATCTAGTGTTTTCCTTGGGTCCCAGATTATCTAAGCCCACCCAAGGCCTAACACTAGATCATAGCAATAGTGTTTTCCTTGGGTCCCAGATCATCTAAGCCCACCCAAGGCCTAACATTGAAATCGTATTGTGAGGGTTTTCCTTGGGTCCTAGATTATCTGAGCCCATCCGAGGCCCAAGACCAACCTGATAAGCACTTAAAAGTGTATATTTATTATGAGTTTAAATATCATTTTTACACTTTAAGTGCTATTAATTTAAGT
>JANLJB010029555.1:0-16024 GCA_026212285.1 Bursera cuneata
ATGCTCACATTAATAGCACTTAAAGTGTAAAAACAATGATTTAACTCTTAATAAACATACACTTTTAAGTGCTAATCAAGCAACATCTCCACTTTCTGCCAGAGTTATTGACGGTGTAGTTCATAAGGGGAAAACAGTTCCGCTTTCTCCCCAATCAATTGGTCATTTTCTTGGTTTCAGTGGACCAAAACTCCTTTAGTTTTACGCTCTTTTGTCTCATAACAGGTTGCTGTTGGCTCTTTGGTCTGGTTTTTACACCTCTCTTTGTTGGGTACGGCGTTCACATCGATTATGTTGATTATACAGTTGGGCCCTATCATTCATTCGTTCCATTAAGTTCAAAAATGGCTTGCCTTTGCGAGTTCAAGTGATCTCGTAAGTCATGCAATTGGTGTTAGATATTGAACCTATAAGGTCTCAAACTTGTGGATCGATTGTGGGTAGGTTGTCTATCTGTAACGTGATTGGTTGGAGGTTGCAATGGTAGCAAGAGTGGGTATTGGCTTGTCCTTGCCCCTTGATAATTTGGTGGAATAAATGGTTAAGTTGGTATCAGTTGAGTGTTAGGCTTGATTGTCCCTGGAGCTATTATATCATTTGTTCCTTCTTTCGAGCCTAGATTGTAGAAACTACTTTGATATATATTCAGCTTTATAATGTAAAATTTTATCAATAAGAAGAAATTATTCCATATTTTCAAGAGTATAAAAAAAGGCTCCTAATTTTTTTTATTGCCCAATTAAGGGGTTGTTAAATGTGTGGATATAAAAAGCTCATTAAATCTAACGAGTTGAAGAATTTCTTTCCTTTTAGAATTGATGATATGAAGAGCTCAGATTAAAAGGTCATAAAGTTAGAGAAGTGTTAAAGCAAACTAACTAGTATCGATCGTTAGCAATTATGAGTTTATGAGTTGATAAGTGTGACTCGTCAATGAAAGGATAGATTGAACTTGTGGCGACCTAGAATCCCTTATATAGGGATCCCGAGGGCCACTGTGTAAATAAATAAAATAAAAATAATTAAAAATATTTTAATCAAAAACATTTACACTGAAAAATGGGTTACAAAATTTTTCCTTTAAAATAAACATATAAACAATTGACTCTACCCAGACGTAACCATGACTGTCTGAGATCCTCTATGTGAGCTCCGGATCATCTCCGTTAGACTCCTGACCTCGGGTACTTGTGGAGAAAGGGATGAGCAATACAACCTAGTAGGAAGTTCTAACTCTAACAGTTCTATAACATTTTACATACATATATGCACCCAGATAAACATTCACAATACACACAAGCTGTCTCTCTCTCTCTCTCGTACTCTAGATTTTCGTCACAAGATATTCTCTATCTCACGTACACACTAACCTCACTATCGCACGTTTCCCGCTCTCAATCGTAACAGTTGTCATACGTGCGACACATCCACGTGAGTTCTGCACTCACATCGGATACTCCACACAATAACTCAGGGATCAAACTAACTAATAGTGTGACACTCCCTATCACAATGGGATCCAGCTCACAACAGCACAGTAATCCCTGACACACTAGGATCCAACTCATTAATAGCATGGCACTCCCTATCACAATAAGATCCAGCTCACAATAGCACGGGAATCCCTGATATTCTGGGATCCAACTCACTAATAGCTTGGCACTCTCCGACATAATAGGATTCAGCTCACTACAGCACAGCAATTCCGGACACACTGGGATCCAGCTCATTAATACAACAGTAATCCCAGACACACTGCAACACCTTTCCCTTCAGATTACCAGTACACTCGACTAAGGTAATCTGGGGTCCACTCGTATGATCAGTACACTCGTCAAGCCTAATGTGTACGTCTATCATTGTACACCCATAGTCCATACCGAGTTTACCTCGGTTATTCTATCGTATACATATCATCCGGCCCTGTGACTGTTCACTGATTACCACTAGCCCGTACGGTCTCATTCACGTACGGCTCACTCGTATCTCATCTATCTCTACACGTTCTTGCCCTCATATATCATATTATTCTATCATATATGTTTGCGTACCACCCGTGTCCCATGAGTCCCATTACTTACGGTCACGTTCTTAGACACACCTCTTGTCTCCACTATCCTGTAATGTAAGAGTACCGTATACCCGTGTCCTATGCATCTCATCCCATACGTATCACCATACGCCATACCTTACTCGTTTCGTAATTCACAGTTACGTGTGCGTAGCCCGCGTAACGTCCATTCCATACTGTACCGCCACTCGCTTAACACTCGTACTCTAGTTGTATCCTCACGTACCATCATACGTGGTACTCATAGCCCATAATCAACTCCAAGTCCGTTCTGACGATCCAATCATAAACGTTCATCCGATTCCTAAACTAGCTGCGTATCTTTGTAAAATCGCATACGTGTCCGTAACGTCCCGATCTATCTAATCACCTAAAGTACCTATCCGTCCATCACACAGTCTCTATTCCCTAAGCCACATCAATAAAATAAATCCACATGCATGGAAAAAAAAAAATAGAAATGTACAGTTAGAAACCCCTACCTCGGTATCCGAATCGTATCTTTTGGACCTCTTTTTCTCTCTTTTTTCTCATCAGTATCGTAAATTCACGCATCCCGGTGGTCTCGATGAGTCCTTCGAGTCACGGGGATAAAACAATGTAAAACGATAACCGAGGGTTAAAACGATATATTACATCCTAGGGGTGTTACCATAAATTTACAAACCATATAAAGACTACCAATGGGGATGAGATTGCTAACCTGACAACCTTTGGGGTCCCTTCGTCAAATTACATGACAGGGGTAAATCTGCCAAGTTCCAAAATAGTGGGGGTTGCTGAAGGGGTGAAACTGTCAAGACATGAAGCTGTAGGGGCCTGCCTGATATTTTTAGTGACAGCCGTGAAAGGCGTCTTCTCGTCGAAAAAATGCTAGAAAGCTGGGAACGGTGATCAGACACCACCATTGGAATCGTCTCGATGAACTGAGTGTAACAGTGCCGACAGTGAGGTAAGACGGTGGAAGATCGAAGGAAGGGAAGTCAAATGGTCTCGGACTCATTTTCAATGAGAGGAAGAGATCCCGACCGATGGTTTCGGCCAACGTTGCCAGAGGAGGGAGATCAGTGTTGACGTTGCTGAATCTTCCCGGCGTCGTTCCAGCGAATCCAAACGATGTTCTGACAAATGGAGGGTACCACAGAGTTCAGGTGGCCGAGATGAATCCATTGCCATCGGTCTCAGGCCATAACTCACCAGGAATGTGAAGGGTCATCGGAGGAAGTGATTTTCAGCGATCAGGGGTGTTTGTGCAGTTTACTGAATGTTCTGACCTCCAATTAGTTTATATAGATTTTGGGGTCTTAGGGGCCTTCCGTAATTTTATAAACTTTTCCGAATCTCACGAAATCATCCTGAAATCCTGAAATCTCAATATAAACCCATCCTCATCTATAATCCACTCATGTGGCCCTCAAAATCCACAAATCGGGCACTAAAGACGAAAAATTCATGAACTCGTGAAAATTACATTTTAGTCTTATTTCCCGAAAACTCCTGTATTCTTCCGAATACTCATATACACAACGTCACTACATCCGTGATACCCCACATACGTCAAGAATACATACTTTTGTGATTTTTAACTATGAAATCTTTCACAAACACTCATAAATCACTGTTTCTGAATTTCCGGATTACTACAATCTACCCTTCCTTATAGAAATTTCGTCCTCGAAATTTGCCAACACACCTCATGCTCTCACATCCATACTCCGGATGTGGATTCCACCATGCTACATATCCGAGTGAATGTCCACTTCACTCTAGTCCCACACCCGTCTCAGTCCATAATACGTGTCCACTTAACACTAGTATGTATAACGTACCATAAATCTTGATGGTCCCAATGACCAAATTCACTTTCATGTCACTCCCCAATCCTCCTCTAGGTCCCAAAACGTGACAAATTATCATAGAAGTGGCTCTCCTGTCAATCCTAATTCTCACTTTCCTCAGTAATTTCCAAAATCATCCGTAAACTCAACATCACAGTTCCCGCCAATACCACTCATCACAAGGAAAACTCAAATGGCTCACCATAAAAAGTCCTCACAACATGCTATCTCCAACCAGTCTGATAGCCCTCATAACACACAATCCCATCAATCGGGAGACGATCTCTCCAATTGTTTAGAAAATCCATCACACATGCTTTCCGCATCCCCTCCAAAATCCGGATGGTAAGTCCCAACCGACCATCCGTCTGAGGGTGAAAGCAATATTAGACCATATCCATGTATCTACCACTCGTAGACCCGATCAAACTCGAGTAATAAATTCGGATCTTAGTCTGACTCTACGGAAATCCGTATCCCACGTGGCATTTTGAAATCCTTAAAAATCTTGAAAATTCCAAACAACACCGTGGCGTAGACCCTTTCACGCCTGGATGCGGAATCGAGCCCCAGCGTGAAACAAGTTTTACGCCTCGACGACAACTCTCTATCTTTTGATCTATCAAACATTTTCATTCCGTGCCTTGGTGTAGAATTGATTTCACGCCTTGGCGTGAAACCGCACCCCTACGTGAAACCAATTTCACGCCTCGGTGTGAACTCTCTGACTTGCCACCCAATTTCTCTTTTATAAGCCTATTCCAGTTTCCAAACTCATCCAAATTTCATCTAACTCTTTCACAAACGCTCCCACTGTATCATCTCGTAACCTAATCCACTCAAGGGAGTACCTATGTATACCATACCACTCAGTCCACGTGGTGGTATTACTAACACAGAAGCTGAAGTCAATCTGACCTTCAACTTGGGGAAAGCTTACCCTCAGCTTTATCCCACTTATACGTCACTCCCTTCCGGGTTAATTCAATTCGTCCAAGCAGCCAATCGGGAGAAGTCCTCTACAAGTCATCACTAACATCTTATTAGACCAAGGAACTGTGTATCTCAGAACACATTTCATGTTTGTCTTCAGTCTCACACTGCCTCTATCTCGAATAGTTTCACTGAAATTCTCTTGTTGACAACACATGTCTCAAGAATTTCATCTTCGTCAACCACAACTCTGGTAACTACCCAAGGCGACTCAAGAGTCAACCGTCATACAATCCTAGTATCATCTCTCCACCTAATCACTCCACCTATTAACAACCTAATCTCAACTGAACCTAGCCACACAGAACATAACCATCATCACTTTCACCTTTTTCCTTCTCAGTTACTCATAAACAAAACAACCTATACTTCCATGGTTTCACCCAAACACTAACTCAGCATAGCCACTCAAGCGCTCTACCGTACACATCTTGTACATATACACGCATATCGTTCATCAGGTTCCTTGTTCCAACCATAAGGATTCTTTCTCTTTTTGTAATCCGTTCCACAGATGTCCATCATCACAACACACACCTCAGGTCAACAAGTGAGTAATCAACCTCATTCTCAATACTCGGTTCAACTCTAAAAGGTTGAACAAATTCTCTACCCTCATATGCCAACCCTCAACAACCACGTAACCGGGTTCTCATTACAAACCGGGGATTCAAATCCTCGAATCTCTGTCTCGAGACAATTCCCATCACTTTCTCAACATCCTCAATAAGCACCAGTGGAACCAGTAGTTGGTTGGCACGTAAGGTATTTCTAACCACGTCGGCCACAACATCGGCCTAATGTATCCGCCACATCACTCGTGGCCTAAACAAACCCATCTCCTTCACTACCTGGAGCTTCACAACCGAAAATCCTGTCTCATATCGGCTCATTCTCATACATTCTCAAGACATTACATCATGAGACGACACCTCTTATCACATGTACACCTCACATATGTACCATCTATACATGCAATGAACTGTTAGTGACGACACATTCCTACTGGACACAAGACTCAACTCCTTTTCCTAATCACCCTACCCATACCCTAGGTCCATAGTGTAGAGTCCGTGCTCTGATACCATTTGTGGTGACTTGAAACCCATTATACAGGGATCCCGAGGGCCACTGTGTAAATAAATAAAATAAAAGTAATTAAAAACGTTTTAACCGAAAACATTTACACTGAAAAATGGGTTACAAAATTTTTCCTTTAAAATAAACATATAAACAACTGACTCTACCCAGACGTATCCGTGACTGTCCAAGATCCTCTATGTGAGCTCCGGATCATCTCCGCTAGACTCTTGACCTTGGGTACCTATAGAGGAAGGGATAAGCAACACAACCCAGTAGGAATTTAACTCTAACAGTTTTATAACATTTTACATACATACATGCACCTAGACAAACATTCACAATACACACAAGCCGTCTCTCTCCCTCTCTCTCTCTCTCTCGTACTCCAGATTTCTGTCACAAGATATTCTCTACCTCACGTACACACTAACCTTACTTTCGTACGTTTCCCGCTCTTAATCGTAACAGTCTCCATACGCGTGACACATCCACGTGAGTTCCGCACTTACGTCAGGTACTTCACATAATAACTCAGGGATCCAACTCACTAATAGCGTGGCACTCCCTATCACAATGGGATCCAGCTCACAACAACACAGCAATCCCTGACACACTGGGATCTAGCTCACCAATAGCATGGCACTCCCTATCACAATGGGATCCAGCTCACAATAGCATAGCAATCCAGGATACACTAAGATCCAGCTCACTAATAGCTTGGCACTACCCGACACAATGGGATTCAGCTCACTACAGCACAACAATCCTTGCTACACTAGGATCTAGCTCACTAATAGCACCGCAATCACATACACACTACAACACCTCTCCCCTTGAATTACCAGTACACTCGACTAAGGTAATCTGGGGTCCACTTGTATGATCAGTACACTCGTCAAGCCTAATATGTATGTCCATCATTGTACACCCATAGTCCATACCAAGTTTACCTCGGTTACTCTGTCGTATATATATCAGCCTGCCCTGTGACCGTTCACTGATTACCACTAGCCTGTACGGTCTCACTCACGTACAGCTCACTCATATCTCATCCATCTCTACACGTTCTTACCCTCACGTATCCTATTATTCTATCACATATGCTTGCGTACCACCCGTGTCCCTTAAGTCCCATTACTTACGGTCATGTTCTTAGACAAACCTCGTGTCTCCACTATCCCGTAACGCAAGAATACCGTATACCCGTGTCCTATGCATTTCATCCCGTATGTATCACCATACGTCGTACCTTACTCATTCTGGAATTCACAGTTACGCGTGCGTAGCCCGTGTAATATCCATTCCATACTGTACCACCACTAGTGTAACACCCGTATTCTAGTTGTATTCTCATGTACCATCATACGTGGTACTCATAGCTCATAATCCACTCCGAGTCCATTCTGACGACCCAATCATAAACGTTCACTCGATTCCTAAACTAGTTACGTATTTCTGTAAAATCGTATAGGCGTCCAWAACGTCCCGATCTATCTAATCACCTAAAGTACCTATCCATCCATCACACAGTCTCTATTCCCTAAGCCACATCAATAAAATAAATCCACATGTAAGGAAAAAGAAATAGAAATGCACAGTCAGAAATCCTTACCTCGATATCTGAACCGTATTTTCTGAACCTCTTTTTCTCTTTTTTTCCTCATCCGTATCCCAAATCCACATGTCCCGGTGGTCCCGGATGAGTCCTCGGAGTCACGGGATCAAAAGCATGCAAAACGGTAACTGGGGGTTAAAACGATATATTACATCCCAGGGGCGTTACCATAAATTCACAAACCATATAAAAACTACCAACGGGGGTGAGATTGCTAACCTGACAAGCCTTTGGGGTGCCTTGTTAAATTACATGATAGGGGTGAATCTGCCAAGTTCTAAAATAGTGGGGGTTACCAAAGGTGAAACTGTCAAGACATGAAGCTGTAGGGGCCTGCCTGATATTTTTTAGCGACGGCCGTGAGTGGCGTCTTCTCCTTAAAAAATGTTAGGCAGCTGAGAATGGTGATCAGGCACCACTACCGGAATTATCTCGGTGAGCTGAGTGTAACAGTACCGACGGTAAGGTAAGATGGCGGTTGACGGTGGCAGATCGAAGGAAGGGGAGATGAATGGTCTCGGACTGATTTTTGGTGATTTAGACATCGGACGGTTGATCGGAGACCAATTTCGAGATCCTCACGCCGAGAGGAAAAGATTCTGACCAGTGGTATCGGTCAACGTACCCGGAGGAGGGAGATCGACGTTAACGTTGTTGAATCTTTTCGGTGTCGTTCCGGTGAATCCAGACGGTGTTTCGACAAACGGAGGATACCATGGAGTTCAGGTGGCCGAGATGAATCCATTGCCACCGGTCTCGGGCTCTAACTCACCAAGAATGCGAAGGGTCACCAAAGGTAGAGATTTCTGGCGACCAGGGGTGTTTGTGTAGTTTATTGAATATTCTGGCCTCTAATGTAGTTTATATAGATTTTGGGGTCCTGGGGCTTTCTGTAATTTTACAAACCTTTCTGTAATTTTACAAACCTTTCTGAATCTCACGAAATCATCCTGAAACCCCGAAATCTCAATATAAAACATCCTCATCTATAATCCACTCACATGGCCCTCAAAATCCACAAATCGGGCACTAAAGAGGAAAAATCCACGAACTCGTAAAAAATTTTTTAGTCCCATTTCTCGAAAACTCCCGTATTCTTCCATATACTCACATACACGACGTCACTACGTTCGTGATACCCCATATACGTCAAGAATACACACTTTTATGATTTTTAACTTTAAAATCTTTGACTAACACACCTAAATCACTGTTTTTGAATTTCCGAGTTACCACAGAACTTGGTTAGACAATCAAATAAAATATTAAATTTGTTCTAAATTAAAAGAGTTTTATCCACTTAGCTATTATCATAATTAACCCACAATAAACCAAGACTATTTGGTCCTTTTTTTTTTCTCTTTTAAAAAGGACGAATTTATGTTGGTCCAAAGATGATACTTTTAAGTGAAACAAAATAACTTAAATTTAACTCGTCCAAACTTGATTTATACATTAAAATAATAGCTTTTTTTTAATGAAAAAATATCCATACAGAAATAAGTTTATGAAATCGAATTATACTGTTAAGAAAACCAATCATTCATTAATTTGAGATAATTTTAAATGGATTCCTGTAGAAGATTCAAATCTTCACTCATCAAAATCTCTTGTTGATTTCATAATATACTTTAAATACATATTCCTTTCATGAGATAGGCCATGTCAAGGTGGTTGTGAAAGCTAAGCCAACAGAAACAATATATATTCAGCAAAGCAGTGATTAGATTATAAAGATAAAAGTTAAGCCTTAACAGGGCCACTTTAATCATTGAACTTCTTTTTCTAAGCAAGTTGCAGCAACTGATTTGTCTTGGTCAAGATAGAACAAAAAGACCAAAAACTAATGGACCCCAATTGGCCAAATCAAAGCATATTTATTTACATTATGCTTTACACAATGTACAAAGAAACCAGAGTCATAGACAGCCACGATTGAATTCACCATTGAAACAAGAAAATAATAGCTAAAAGATAAAAAGAAAGCTAGCATGGGATAGCCATGAAAGGAGTACCTTGTTTGCCTGTCTCCTTAGACCATAACATGTTGATATGCATAAATAATGACCATGCCTTCAACACTACTGTACAACTGTAGTTTTCACTCTTCACAACTCATTATAATTTCATCTCATGTATATATGTATTCTATTTGTGATTGGTTTGAGACAATAACGACGGTTGAATTTAATTAAAGAATCGAATCAGTGATATAATAGGTTCTTTAAAATAATCATGGTATCTCTACACCATCTTTAAGATCTAATCTCTTCTTGATTAACTATTTATAAACTTTGTTTCATGAATTTACAGACACTAAATCATCACATGTGACAGGCAAATTCATCTGTATTTCTTTTTTTTTTTTAAGAAGATATTGCAGAGAGATGAAAAATCTATCTCTTCTTCTTTTTGAGCTTACCATTACAGAAGAGTGAACCGAAGCCAAAGAGACTCACAGTTGCATTGGAGATGTATGGAGGGGGGATGTTGAGGACAGGACTTATTCGAACTCCATTATTGGCATGATTATGAGATCCACTGCAGTTCTTCTTTAATGGAGGCTTTTGTGATGTAGTGTTGTTGTAATAAGAGTAGTACGTACCAGAGCTTGAAACTTTTGATTTCCTGGAAACAGATGGTTGTCTTTGGAAATTATTATTCTGCTTCTGGGATTCTTTTGGAGGAACTGTTGGTTTTGGAGCAGAACCAGTTGAATTGCTTCGCGAGAGGAACTGTAATGACCGAATTAGACCCTTACTTGGAGTACTTACCGAATTGAGACTACTACTTCTTTTGAACTGCCAGAAAGATTTGGATGAATTAGGTTTTTCATCATCATCATCTGCATCAAGGCTCATGGACAAGAACTCTTTCAATCTCTTCTTTTCCGTGCAGCTCTCATGATTGCCTATTTGCGGAGGAGGAGGAGGAGGAGACGGCACTACTGTAGACTCGGGCTGGTGGGTTTGTTTCTTGATTTGAATGGGAAGAATCTTGCCATTGGAGAAGAGCTCATCCGCTGAAGACAGCTCCTGGATGAGGGTATTGCCAATGCAGAAATCGAAATCAGAAGTTGAATCCAGAAGAGACGAGTCTAATCTACGCTGGTGATCTTCAGCAGCATCCGTCTGGTTTAGATCATGTGAAAACGAGATACGAGGACTGATGATGCCTGCACTTGAAATCTCAGAGCAAACATCAATTGCCATAACTACCACCTACCTTTGAAGACTGTTGGAGAAGCTAGCTCTAGTAGTAGTAGTTTCCCACTGAAGAAAAGCCGGGAAAATTATTCAAAATACAAAGCCAAACTCTGAAAAATGGCATTAACTAAAGCAAAGCGATGCAAAGAAAGAGAATGGTATGCACATATATGGTCAGAAATAGCGGCAGCTTTTTCTCTTTTGTCCCCTTAAGCTAATTCACAGCTAGCTAGCTAGCATCTCCCAGCACAACACAAAATATACTGGACTGGAAGGAAGATCAATCATATATCATAGTTAATATAAGGTATATATGCAGATAAATAGATTCCATTGTTGCTAAGTTAACAGAAAAAAGAAGGAATAAAGAGAATGAAAGTAGTTGAATTTAAGCACCGAAAGGCTAATAGGATCTTCTCTAGGTGGGTTTCCGAGGAAACTTTTTTTACTTTACCACTAGTAAGGTATAGGATAGTAGCAGAGTTTGTTTAATCTTTCTTTATGTTTCTTGAGAGACCTTCTATGTTTTCTAATCAATTATGCCTATATTACTCAGTCACCACTCCATTTTTTCCAACTTTTATCTAATTTAATTAATTACTATTTGTAACAAATTATAAAATCCGGCAGCCGTCTCATCATTTTTAGTTTTTTATCATTCAAATTTATATAATATATGTGCATGTATAAAAGGATGGATCTGATTATTTTTAAATTTATGTTAGATCTATACATATAATCGATTAATCAGAGATGGGGATTTGACCAATTCAACATTTTTAATATAAGTTCTGAATCAGTGTCTGGAAAGATGCAACTTCATTATTAACATTGATGATGTAATATGCTTAAGGAATTACGTGGCACCAGAGGTAGGGTCTATTTGACATTACGGATTTTGGCCAAAAACAACCTTCATTCATACAAGTCCTCATTGTTTATTGTTATCAAGTGCATTTGTGGCACTTGTATGTCTATGCAATCAATGAAAAAAAAAAATCGTGTATGTACATGTTGATATAACATATTCATCCATAAAAAATACCAAAAGAAAAAAAAAAACTAAATTTGAAAGGTATGTTATATAAGTTTAGGGAATTTATGAAAAATAGCTTAATTGGAAGGGGCATAATGAAACATAATCTTGGCCCAATGGCCCCTTGATTTGCCTACCCAAACTCACCTGTGTGGATGAAACTATCCCTAACTATATATATAATACCCCAAACAACCTCATTTCCCCCCATTTCACTCAAAACTCTCTCTCTCACTCAAACTCTCCTAACACACAAACACTCGAAACTCAGAACTCATACACGCTCAGAGACTACACGATATTGTCGGAAGAAACCTCACATTCACTAGAAGGGTAAGGTTTTTCTTTCGATTTTTTCATTCGCTTGAAGACTACACGTGTATCATTTGTTTGTTCTTGAAGTATATATATATTTTTATATTTGGTTTGGTTATATTTATTTGTTGTGTTTGAAGTGTTTTGAAGTAGATTGGCATCTGTTGTTGCTTTTGGGCGTGTTAAAATTTGGTGGAAAATCAAATTAGGATTGGAGAAGGCAAAATGGGCATCACGCCTGTAGACCGTAACCCCTCGACCGTAGCGAATATTCCTACAACAGGCTTAACGGGTAGCATAATATAGACTAAAATAGATTGTTCCCGTTTCTATCTATATTCCCTTGCCCGATAGTCCGATTACACATAATACCAACGGGCTACATTCCACAGGTGTGATGTTCGTTTCACGTTTAATAGGCTTAATGGGCATAATGTCCATAATGAGCTACGGGCTATGGGAATGGTTAAACTTGTTACGAGCACAATCTAACTCCTACGGTCCTAACACCCGAATTGTATTTTTTTGATATATTGTAATTTTTTAACGAAATTTAGTTTATTAGAATAGAGGGAATGGAGTTGTGTTGTGTCTCTTTTGATTCGAAGATGTTACAAAAGATTACTACCAAGCGAATGCCACAAACATGGCGATATTGAAGCTTCCAATTTGTTAACAATAAGCTATCAAATAAGCAACAAGAGTTGTTTCGAACGACTTGTTTTGCCCACCTGTTGGATATGTAGGACATGATATTCCCAGTTCAGCTAGTACATAATATATTTTTGAGAGATTGCCACCAAAGCTCTTTGTAATGAGTTGTCGTTTCTTGTGTCAGGTAGAATTACGTTACCTCTTTTAAACATTGACCTATTTCCTCATGTTACTAACATTAATCTACTTGTTTTTTTGTTCTCAAGGAAGACCATCCGATTTAGTACATACTAGTTTGGTTTGACAATAGGTTTCAAATTTGGCAAGTTGCCTAGTATGAAACAATTAAAGGCCCCTATAATAAAAGAGCGATACTTTGGTGACAATAACCTCCAAGTACCTCAAATGGAGTGAGTGTTACAGAACATTTCATTCAAGAAAATTCCTGATAAGAATACAATTAAGCTTACCTTATATTACATCCTGAAAAGGTTCATATTTGCAAAGAGTCATAAACGCACTATGTCATTGACTTAACTTACGTTGTTTGATGACTTGATTGATTTTAATGCTTACCGGTACAATGACATATCTTTTCTCTTGCCTGTCTACTATGCTCGAAGGCGAAGTGAACATTTCAAGGAACGAGTAAAGAAGAAATGAGGTGGTCATGAGTACAAGCATTATGACTTGTAAGGTTGTACGTACACTTTCATGTATATTGTCCTTCATGTTTCTCCTATTTTCATGTTAATATTGAAATTATTGTATGTTAGAAATGTATTTTATCTTATCTTACTAATTATGTTTGTTGTTGTTGTATTAAGATCTAGGCCTTTGAGGCCATTCCGTTCTATGGTGCCAACTACGGGATGATCTGTAAGGAAAATATGATTGTTCCATATATCATCAAATGGTATGTCACCAAGGCTCTCACAAATGAGGAAATTAATATAAAAGTGTTTGAGACATGAGGTAACTAAGTCAGCCAACTACAATATATAATTATTATCATTTTTCAATGGAAACTGATGTTTGTTTGTTTTAAAATGTGGTGTAAGATTAGGAACCCATACCATTTTGGTCCTAACAGAAGAGGAGAATCTGCAGCATTAGTATCTGACTCTCGTAGACGCAATGAGTGGCACCACTAGTTCATATTGGTCAGAGGCCACCTCCCACGTCCAATCGCTTGTCGAGAGAGAGGAGGACATAGGCCAAAAGAAGGTTACACGGCTAGCTGAAGAGGTTACATAGTCGGCTAATGAGATTATACAAACGACTGAGACAGTTGATCCAATAATATGTGATCATAGTGGAGATACGTTAGTATGTTACCTTAAAATGACTTAATATGCATAATTTATATATTATTTATCATTTAACTTCATGAACATAGTCAATTATTTTTTAGTCAAATTCTGATGGGTTCACAGTCATTAGATTATTTTTGTCAGCGGAATGTAGTTGAAATCACTGACCAATTCGATGCCAAGTTCAACCAGTTTGATACCGTTACCAAGTGAGTTGACAAATCTTGGAGTGGATTGAGCATATTAATAAGATTAATAATGCAAGACTTGCTAATATTGTTTCAAAGTTGAAGGCACTATAGGAAGAGATTGATAATTCGCTCAGAGACTGCTATTTTATAGATGGTGATGTATGATAATAACTTGTATCCCTTATGTTATTCGAGTAAAAAGTTATTGACTATTATGTTACCTCGATTGATTCTATAACCACAACTTCAATTTCTTTAGGGGTATAGAGCCTATGTTGAGTACCCGGTGGTTTTGGATTCGCACGCAATAGAATATATAGTTAGTAATAAATACAAAGAGCGTGGACGACCATTGAAAAAGAGACAATAGCTCGTTTCCTCTTACACTTAGTGTAAACCGCCGAAAAAGGTGAAGGTCATTGGACCTCAACCTTCATTAGTCCTTTAGCCGCCAATTAGGCTATAGTGTTTGGCCTTGACATAACCATGCCCACTGGAGAGCCAAAAGAAGAGTTTGGTCTAGTCTTCCTATAGTGACGATGTAAGTAACAAGTACACATAGTGGATTTCATAAGTTGATGATACGCGTTGGAGAGATTAGAAAATGATTGATGCTAGTGTTGAATGGTTCAAGACATTATAAATGATTCGTAGACGATGCGAGTATTTAACTTTTTTGTTTTGTTATTGTTTATTATGTTTACATGTGAACTAACTTTATTTTGTCAGCTTGAAATCACTTTGTAGCTTAAAAATGTTTTGTGTTATTTGCTCCGCCAATTGTAGGACGAGCATATGAAAATGTTAGCATCTAGGATCATAGCACTGGATTACTACTTCTTTGTAAGTATTAACTTTGCTTTTCTTAATTATTCGATACCAGATGATAACATATAGCATTGGGTTAACAACAATATGTGCACAACTTCTGGACATTTGGGTGAGAGAATATGGAAACTACACTGATTTCGTCTGAGATTATGATATATATTAACGGAGGCTTTTTGATAGTGGCAAAAGCATGGGCTGACATCAATAAGGTAAGTTCCAAAGCCATATGACATAATCAATGAAATCATAATGAATATGTCACTGACAGTTCTAATTTGGATCTGCAGTTGTTACTCCTAGTTAACATTCATGACGACCATTAGGTTTCATTATGTGTCAATTGGGTATAGAGAAAGATACTTATATATAACTCTTTTATCGGTGAATCAGATACTAACCATTTTATCGATATTATGAGGTGTCTGAGCGAGAGTATGTCATTCTTTTGTCATCAAAACAAAGGTGTCAGGCTACCCGACTAGAGCTCAGTGATGAGATTCACTTCATTCAACGTGTAGAGATTGACAAAGGATATCCCATAGAAATTACCTAAGAGTGAGGATTGTGGGATGTCTTTTGTAAATATATTGAGTTTTTGGCATTTTGAATACCCTTTGATATATTGGCTAAGCCCTTTGCTCAGTTGATATTCCAGCAGACCGTGGTAGTTAAAATTTGGGCTACTAGAATATCAGTTAAGAGGCCAGCTGAGAAAGTCAGGAAGAGTCAAAAAGACAATCTCATGATTATTGGCCCACCAATTGTATGATAACAATATTGATTTATGTTTATTTGTATAGTTTCATCTTTTGCATATGCAAACACAGTAGAAGTTAAATCATAGACGATAATATATTATTGAAAATGTAACAATATAA